>LPNX010432878.1:1123171-1146895 GCA_001517045.1 Pseudotsuga menziesii | reverse complement strand
AGTTTATCAATATTTAATTCATCTATCATTGAACTGCTACTAAGGAATCCATATTCCTTAGTAGGTGCTCATTCGCACAAGCTAGGGTGAAAACCCTAGCTACAAGGTGTATTATCAAAGAAAGGATATGATGTTTATGATTTTGAGATATCAGAAAGTAAATATATATCAGACACATGAGGAAAGTATTTTACTTTGGCACTCAAGGAATATTTTATATCGCCTTGGAACTACACACTATGACAGTGTTTTGATGAATCAACAAGCTTCTCTAGCTCATCTGGAACTTCGATGTTGTGTTTTTGAAGAAGATGAGACAATATGTCCATATTATTCTTGAAACACATCTTCTTTGTATGAAATCCCTTCTCACAATAAGAACACTTGGATGTGCTCCCTTTCTTCTTGGATATATTCATTGAATCTTCATCAGTAGGATTTGAAATTTCATCTTCAATATATGACTTTGGCTTATTTTCTTTCATAATTTGTTTCTCTTTTGATCTTGCATTCTTTCTTACTTGAACCATAAGAGAATGATCCTTTCCATTGGAATATTTAAGAGAACTCATATGGATCAATCTATCTTTCTCCTTTGTTAGTGATTCAAAGAAAGTAAATAAAGAAGGCCTTTTTCAATTATAAACAACAATCCCAGTAGCATGAAAAGTAGACATAAAAGCTGAGTATTCAGGACCCAATTTTGATATAGTGGAAAGGATTAATTGATCATATTTCATCTTAATCCTACAATTCTTGATCATTAGAACAAGTGACTTGAATTTGGTGAACAAAACCTCAATATAAATGAAACTATTTGGAATCATTCAGAATAACTCAATCTTCAACTTATGCACTCTTAACTCATTTTGAACTCCAAAGAGAGACTTAAGTTTGGTCCATAATTGGTTTGGAGTGGTCAAACTAGATATATGAAAGAGTAGAACAGGAGAAATAGAGAGGAAAATAAATCCATAGGCTTCATCCAACCTATTATTCCACTTATATTTCTCAACCACAAAATTTGGTTAATTTTCTAAAGGCACCGAAACTCTATGAGTCCCTTATTGTGCAATAGAATGCCAATTTTGGATTTCCATTCATGATATTTTAAGGCAATCATGATCATAGATGAAGAAGAATCCATACTGAGATGTTGATTTGCTCAAGGAGAAATTTTTTTCAACCTACACAAATAAAACTAGGAGAAACTCTTGTAAGCTTAAAAACAAGCTCTTCTTTAGAGATGGATATGATACTGGATGTGCTCAGATAGAGAGAGCATATAACTACTCAAATATGTTGAACTTGAACAACCTTGTGCTATGATACCATGTAGGAGTTCTTTGATACCATATAAAAATATCATCTTGTTGTAGCTGCAACTTTTTTCCCCAAAATTTTCAATTTTAGGGCCCCCCTTTTATTTGTTTTTATTAAATCTGGTCTAGGGGTATTTTGTTTTCACCAAAGCTGCCCTGAGTTCAGAATTTTTCTTTAAAAAACTTGGTTTGTTTTATTTTTTGTATTGGAAGATTAGTCGACTTTCCTTCCAATATCGGAAGCATAGTCGACTATCTTTTCAACATTGTCGAAGAAAAACCATCAAGCCTACCAAATACCTTTAGACTCCCTCACCAATACATCAGAGCTCATTATCTTTTCTCCTCGGGTTCGATTTGCCAAATTTATAGCGGTTAGCGGTTTCGATATCCGATAATATTTATTTCACTGTCGGGTTGTTTGATCAGATTAAGTTGGAGTCCTAGTGTCTATCATTTCCAGCGTTGTGGGAGGTTAGTTCCAAGATGTTCTGAAAGCATCATGTTCTTTCACCGACTCCTTAGAGCTTAGAGTTGTCGAGTTTCGATACCCATTCCAACAGTAAATCCCGCGATGATATAACTATACATTGCCGACGTTGCGGAGGAGGATCATTTTTTGGTTCCGAACTTAGAACTTACTGGTTCCAACGTCCTATTGACTTAACATATCACCGGGCCCTTAGTTTTGTTTTTACCCACCATTGCAGTGATCCTCCAATTTATCCTTTCGATTGATTTAAGTTTGCTTGTTGATAAGTTTCCCGCTGGTCATTATATATATATATATAGGCCATGTGTTATATTGTTTTATTCGACTTGTGACTTGTCATTAGCAATGGGTTGTGTCGATTTCACCATGGAAGCAATCCAAAGAGGTCATGTACACGCAATTGTCGAAATCCCATTCATTGTACTCTGCACCCGTGGAATTTCGTTCCACCCAGTCGGTTACATTGCTACTACCAGGTAGGTAGACCGTGGTTTTATTATGTGGGCTATTAATATTGGTTGATATTTGAACCTTCAGGTTTTCCACAGGTTAGGTTTTACCACATAGGAAGGTTAGTGTCATGTTCTCTCAAATTGACCATTAAAAGTGTTGGCCATGCTAAGTTCCTAGGGGCTCAAGTTGTTTTTAATTATTCCTCCTTGGATAAATTTTTACTAATAATTGTTCTAAGGAATGTATTTAATTTTATTTCAGAAATTTTATTTATTATGCACAATAATGATGTGGAATTAAGGCTGCCATGTCAGGAGGGTGCATTGGGGAAAGCTAGTCAACTTTCCTTGGTAAAAATAAGAAAGTCCATGACAAAAGAAAGAAAGAGAATAAAGGGAAGTTTCCTAAAAGCAGAAAAATAAGACAGAGGTAAAAGCAGGAAAATATTTCAAAGGGGAGGGCGCAGTTTCCTCTTATGGAGCTTGAAAAAGCTGTAAGAGAAAAGCAGGAAATTTTTTTAGGGAAAGAAAGAGTTTCCTTATGACCCAGGAAAATAAGAAAGCTATCATAACTCAAAAGAGGCATCTTTTGACTAAGGGAGGGTACATTTTATAATTGTGAAGGATGATTTGGAATTGGAAATAGTTCCACATGGTCCTACTTGCCTAATTTCCCAAAGGGGGCGCTTTTGTGGCTAGGGTTAGGTCACCCATGGGGTTGACTTGCTCTCACAGGTCACCATTGGCCTCAACTTACTAAGAAGCTCATCCATAAGTCTATAAAAGATAAATTCAAACCCATTGCTTCATTTTTGTTGATGATTTAATTTCTGAATGCTTATGTGAGCATTACTTCTGAGTTTTGTGCCTCAGACTACTGGGAGATGAGCCCCAGCCTTCCATTCCCCTCTCCTTCCATCCCCTTCTCTTTTGTTGCAGGTGTGGAGTGCTAGCTTGTAGAAATTCAAGTATAAAAAGAGTTTTTTTCAGACTCCATCAAGTTCAGTTCAAGCTCCAGTGAATCCCATGCTTCACCTATGCTCACAGCCCTTGCTGGTCATGATTCGGGCCTCCTGCCTCTTAATTTTGGAAGCATCTTTGTAATGGTTAGTAAATAATGTAATTTATGTCTTGTAGTGTCATTATATTCTTAACATTTCATTTATCAGGTCAATATATCTCAGACCCTAAAAAATATTATCTCAGTTTCATAAAAGGTCCCATTTTATTAATGTATGGGTGGATTGAGTGAATATGAGTGTTGTAATAAATAATTCATGATGGAGAAGTGATTGAAATAAGTATTTATGTTCATATAGATCATATTTATCTCTGTTATAAATTTCATGTTTTACAGAATTCGATTTAAGCTGATTTAATAGCTTTTTTAAGACCCTAGCTAGATTACTAGTTTTTAATAACTACTTTTACCAAAATTGATGCAAAATAGGATTTGTAAACTAAAAAATGAGCTCTGTTAGTCCCTGTGGGTCAGTAACAAGCTTACCTTCCCATATAAATATCCAGAACCCCTTTTGGTTTGGGTCATACCACCCTTTTTCATCCTCCTCTACGCAGGGTTTCTCTTGACCAAAATTGCCAAAAATTCCCAAATTCACCCAAAACACCTTCAAATTTATAGAAACTTAGAAAAATATTTAAATACCCTTTTTATGTTAAATTAAGGCTGTAACAAACCTCTACAAGTTTCCAAAATCCTCTGGTTGAAACAAAACAAACTACTCTCCTTAGTTTCACAGTTTGGCTGCCCAGAAGCGTGGTAGTAGGTTTCCGCAGTGCGGATTCTGAAACCTAAATGGAATGAGATCTAAATGTTTTAGGGGAGAGGAAATTACATGTCTGACATATCTTTTTTTTTTCTTCCCACTGATCACTCTTGTCCTCTACCAAATATCCCAGAAGAAGCCATTGTTTTTCCCAATCCGAGAAGGCTCTGTGTGAACCAATTAAATTTCATAATTATTTAAGTAAAATTACAGAATTAAAGTGTTTAGGTTTGCACACTATACTTAGGACATTACAGTGCTATCAGAGCACTTTCCTTGGCTCATCCTGTGGAAAGTAACTCTGAGTGGAAAAGTAGCTCAGTAATATATTCAAGTTGTAGTTATGGAATTAGTTCCATTCATGGGATATTTAGAGTTTTAGTTGTATGAAGAAGAGCATTCAAAAATGGATTATCAATAATATTTAAGAATTTTGATGCAAAGAACATTGAAAGGGTGAAAATATGTATCCCAAAGCATCATTCAGTCAGATCAAGAGACTAGAGAATTCCTTTCCAAGCAATTGGCAAGCAAACATGGAAAAGGGAGTAGTAGTGTCTCTTAGCATGAAGGAAATAAATATGGAGAGTCTATGTTTTCAAAAACATTAACACATGTAGGTTCTTTGAATACCAATAAACCATCAATAAAGGAACTAAGTTGTTCCACTTCTCAAAGTAAAGGGGAAGAAAAGAGGACCAAAATTGAAGATTCATTAGAGCCATCTGTACATGGTTTCTTTGAGAGATTATTTGGGTTTTCCCCAAAGGATCAGCCTATTTGCATCATCCATGAGAATGATGAGTCACCAAATCCTTCGTCAGAAGGAGATGGAGAATATCCATGCACAACTAAATATCTAACAGTCCAACATCTAGTTGTTGGTAACGTGGAAGGTGAAATGACTCCAAATTTCTTTGTGGTTGATTTTAAGATAAGTGCAGAAGAAATGGGGAAAACTGATGATGGTGAGATATATTTTAGATTTGATCCAAAAGAGAAACCCAATTCACATTTATAGTCAACCCTTGAGCCTCACAAGGGAGCAAAAATTGAGCACATCTCACTAGGGTGTGAAGCAGAGAAATCAGTGGGTGAACAATACAACATAATTCCATCACATAAGGAGGAGAACATAACACATGGCGAGTTAGTAAATTCTATTTTTTATGTGTCATTTTGTAAGTCTGATATGGCAGCCACTTCCAGTGAAGAGTTCAGAATGGTTGAGCCCCCTAGTGATGAGGTTCAGAATTCTGGTGTAAAAAATGAATATAGTATGAAGTATGAAACTTTGAGAGAATATCTTTCTGGTGCACCAAGGATGAATGAGAACTTAAGTGCAGCCCAAATTATGTTGTTGAGGACTTAAAATATGAATATATTGCAGAAACAACATATGGATCAGATATAAAAACCTCGAGTGCACTGCATGAAATTGATCTGGTGATGGAAAATGAAGAGGGCGAACATCTACAAGAACCTCATCTTCTTGCAGGGTCATTGACGATGGATGAAAAAAAGATCCAAGAGGCCCTAAAAATTCTCCATAAAACTCATGCTTTAGTGTCAAATATGTGTTGGGAATCTGCTTTAATGGAAGACCAATCTTCCTTTGAAGCCATGGAGAATATACAGAAAGCAATGTCCACAATCAAAGGTAATTTCTCACAATTGCTTTCAGATAAAAATTACATGTTTGAGCTTGTTGAGTTATTGCGGGAAGCATCATTGCATGATGAAGAAAGTATTTGGATATATGAAGAAGATAACTACAAGCTCAAAGGTGATTTGTTGGCCACACAAGATTCTTTGAGATACACTCAAAGTACCCTCTTAGAATCACAAATGAAGATAGAACAATTCCAACAAGAGTGGAAAGAATTGACTGAATCCTCAATCTTTCCTAAGAGTCATCCCTTTTGGGTAAATGCCATGGAGGAAACTCATGATTGGGTGGACCATGAGGAGCATTCTATTTGGTATGCGCTTAAAGAGTGTGAAAAACAGTTTTATGAGAACCAAGCACTTGATTTCTTTCCAAGGAAACTTGAGTTGTTCCTTGAAGACAGACACTCTCCCATGGAAGAGTGGGATGAGAGAACCCAATTTGGGCCAGCCAATAATGAAAAAGTCCCAGAAATAAGTATGATTACTAAAGTTTGGAAACATGTAAAGAAGGTTCACGGTTCTTTCCCACATGTCCTAAATTCAGAAACACCAATGGGGAATGAACAATGGGTGACGAAATTTTTCTGGTTTGTGTCGCATGCACAACAGGGGGATCATGATTTGTCCCCATGGGAGATAGATCCTATTGCAGAAGAAATAGATCATTATAGATCATATAATTCAGCAAGAAATATCTTTGATTCATCCACTGGATGGTTGGATAGAGGAATTACTGAAGAGGAAAAAATGGAACGTAAGATTTTTATGTCTTGTTGCAAGAAAATTGATTTTAATATTGCTGATTTTTCTATGATTTACAAGCAGCAGAAAATGCATGTGTGTGCAGCCACTTTTGAAAAGAAGGAATTAGATCTACACATACTTTCAATGTGTGTGTAAATTGATGGATTTTTGCACCCTTGGATCAATGGCAGAGAGTTGAGTCATTAGATGAAGAGGGGAGCACCTATTGAGTTCCATAGAGACATATTTGGAATGAAGACCTTGGGAGGGAATTTTTTTTATTTATGCGATAATTCTTTTGTTGTGATTGACATTGTCTTGACATGTGAACAACAAAAATTTCTTATTTTGAAGCTATTATATACCTCCCATACACATGCACAAGAGGTGCATTCCGATTTGCATGTGCTTGAGGATTTTGATGTCAAGCAATATGAAGATCAAGCACTTACATGGTTCCTAAGAGATTATGAGTTTCCTCTAGGAAAATGTTGTACAATTTTGGAGGAGGCACATGATCACACTTTCACTCAGAAAACTAATGGAGGAATTTATGGATCCATTATCTTGTTTGATGATCATTTTAGGGATTTGGCTCACAATTCTTCACCCCACACTTCTATTTCAGCCACATCATGTGGGGAGGAAAATTGGGTGAAAGGATTTTTTCTGTTGATGCCACAAGAGGAGCATGATACTTTCACTCTTCTAGTTGAGGTATTGATGGTCAAACCATGTGGTTTGATAAGTGAATAAGTATTAGCTGAATTATTCCCACCTGAATCATTTAGCATGAAATTTTGTCCATCCATTGATTGGGTGGCTAGACACATGATTGAGATGTGTGCACTGGAGGGTAAAAATCTTGCTTGCATAAGTGGAGATACATTGGACCCACATCAAAGAAATTGTATGAGCAATGGAATTATCACATATGGCTGCTATATGATGCTTTCATTATACATGGAGGGGCATGGGATAACCTCCTATTTATTCATAACAACAGTGACGTGAGTTCCAGTGCTAGCTTACACAAGGATTTTTATACTTTAGAGAGGCTCAAGATGATTTGGTCCTACATTATGGAATTCCATTTCTATGAAGGAAATAAATATGGAGATTCTATGTTTTCAAAAACATTAACATATTTAGGTTCTTTGAATCCCAATAATCCATCAATAAAGGAACTAAGTTGTTCCACTTCTCAAAGTAAAGGGGAAGAAAAGAGGACCAAAAGTGAAGATTCATTAGAGCCATCTGTACATGGTTTCTTTGAGAGATTATTTGGGTTTTCCCCAAAGAGAGATCAGCCAATTTGCATCATCCATGAGAATGATGAGTCACCAAATCCTTCGTCATAAGGAGATGGAGAATATCCATGCACAACTAAAGATCTAACAGTCCAACATCTAGTTGTTGGTAACATGGAAGGTGAAATGACTCCAAATTTCTTTGTGGTTGATTTCAAGATAAGTGCAGAAGAGATGGGGCAGATTGATGATGGTAAGATATCTTTTGGATCTGATCCAAAAGAGAAACACAATTCATATTTACAGTCACCCCTTGACCCTCACAAGGGAGCAAAAATTGAGCACATCTCAGTAGGGTGTGAAGCAGAGAAATGAGTGGGTGAACAATCCATCATAATTCCATCACATAAGGAGGAGAACATAAAACATGGTGAGTTAGTAAATTCTGATTTTTATGTGTCATTTTGTAATTCTGATATGGCAGCCACTTCCAGTGAAGAGTTCAGAATGGTTGAGCCCCCTAGTGACGAGGTTCAAAATTATGGTGTCAAAAATGAATGCAGTATGAAGGATGAAACTTTGAGAGAATATCTTTCTGGTGCAACAAGGATGAATGAGAACTTAAGTTGCAGCCCAAATTATGTTATTGAGGACTTAAAATATGAATATATTGCAGAAACAACATATGGATCAGATATCAAAACCTTTAGTGCACTACATGAAATTGATCCGGTGATGGAAAATGAAGAGGAGGAACATCTAGAAGAACCTCATCTTCTTACAGGGTCATTGAAGCTCAAAGGTGATTTGTTGGCCACACAATATTCTTTGAGATACACTCAAAGTGCCCTCTTAGAATCACAAATGAAGATAGAACAATTCCAACAAGAGTGGAAAGAATTAATTGAATCCTCAATCTTTCCTGAGAGTCATCCCTTTTGTGTAAATGGCATGGAAGAACCTCATGATTGGGTGGAACATGAGGAGCATTCTATTCGGTATGTGATTAAAGAGTGTGCATAATAGTTTTATGAGAACCAAGTACTTTATTTCTTTCCAAGGAAACTTGAGTTGTTCCTTGAAGACAGACACTCTCCCATGGAAGAGTGGGATGAGAGCACCCAATTTGGGCCAGCCAATAATGAAAAATTTGCAGCCATAAGTCTGATTACTGAAGGTTGCAAACATGCAAAGAAGTTTCATAGTTCTTTCCCACATGTCCTAGATTCAAAAACACCCGGGGAATGAGCAGTGGGTGATGGAATTTTTCTGGTTTGTGTCACATGTACAACAGGGGGATCATGATTTGTCCCCATGGGAGATAGATCTTATTGCATAAGTGATAGATAATTATAGATAATATAAATCAGCAAGAAATATGTTGGATTCATCCACTGGATGGTTGGATAGAGGAATCACTGAAGAGGAAAATATGGAAGGTAAAATTTTTATGTCTTGTTGCAAGAAAATTGTTTTTAATATTGCTGATTTTTCTATGATTTACAAGCAGCAGAAAAGGCAGGTGTGTGCAACCACTTTTTAAAAGAAGGCATTAGATCTACACATAATTTCAATGTGTGGGTCAATTGATGGATTTTTGTACCCTTGGATCAATGGCAGAGAGTTGAGCCATTGGATGAAGAGGGGAGCACCTGTTGAATTCCATAGATACATATTTGGAATGAAGACCTTGGGAGGGAATTTTTTTTAATTTCTGCGATAATTCTTTTGTTGTGACTGACATTGTCTTGACATGTGAACAACAAAGAAGGATTATTTTGCAGATATTATATACCTCCCATACACATGCACATGAGGTGCATTCTGATTTGCATGTGCTTGAGGAGTTTGAGGTCAAGAAATATTAAGATCAAGGACTTGCATGGTTCCTAAGAGATTATGAGTTGCCTCTAGAAAAATGTTGTACAATTTTGGAGGAGGCACATGATCACACTGTCACTCAGAAAACTAGTGGAGGAATTTGTGGATCCATTATCTTGATTGATGAGCATTGTAGGGATTTGGCTCACAATTCTTCACCCCACACTTCTATTTCAGCCACATCATGTGGGGATGAAAATTGGGTGAAAGGATTTTTTATGTTGATGCCACAAGAGGAGCATGATACTTTCACTCTTCTAGTTGAGGTATTGATGGTCAAACCATGTGGTTTGACAAGTGCATTAGTAGTAGCTGAATTATTCCCACCTAAATCATTTAGCATGAAATTTTGTCTGTCCATTGATTGGGTGGCTAGGCACATGATTGAGATGTGTGCACTGGAGGGTAAAAATCTTGCTTGCATCGGTGGAGATACATTGGACATATCAAAGAAATTGTATGAGCAATGGAATTAGCATGTATGGCTGCTATATGATGCTTTCAGTATACATGGAGGGGCATGGGATAACCTCCTGTGTATTCATAACAATAGTGACATGAGTTCTAGTGCTAGCTTGCACATGGATTTTCATACTTTAGAGAGGCTCAAGATGATTTGGTATTGCATTAAGGAATTCCATGTCTGGTGGGAGAGTTTAAAAAATGTTCATTTTGGCATGGGGAGAGATGAGCTCCCAGTATGGTGGTATGGTTTTCATAACCTCATTTTCCTCCTCTACAATGATAAAATTTTGTTGTTTTTAATGATGGGTGGAAGGAGGGAGATAAAACCATGGGATCTAGGCATTCTTAGGAATGACAGAGTTCAAGAGGTGTCAGAAAATTTGGGTCCTTGTAGAGGAGGCAGTGGGATCCAGGAATTCTACTCAGTTACTTTAACTGGGTTGGAAATTTTGCTAAAGGAAGTGGCATCATAAAAATGGCTATGATCAGAGTGGTGTAGCAAAAACATGGTGGAAAAATTTGCAACACTCTGTGGTGCTTCTACTTATAGATTTGGGAGGGGAGGACTGTCATGTTCACTCAAATTGACCATTAAAATTTTTGACCATGCTAAGTTCCCAGGGGCTCAAGTTGTTATTAATTATTCCTCCCAGGATAAATTTTTACTACTAATTGTTCTAAGGCATGTATTTAATTTTATTTCAGAAATTTTATTTATTATGCACAATAATGATGTGGAATTAAGGCTTCCATGTTAGGAGAGTGCATTGGGGAAAGCTAGTCAACTTTCATGGTAAAAATAAGAATGTCCATGACAAAAGCAAGCAAGAGAATAAAGGGAAGTTTCCTAAAAGCAGAAAAAGTAGACAGAGGTAAAAGCAGGAAAGCATTTCAAAGGGGAGGGCACAGTTTCCTCTTATGGAGCTCAGAAAAGCTGTAAGAGAAAAGCAGGAAAGTTTTTAAAGGAAAGAAATATTTTCCTTATGACCCAGGAAAAGCAGAAAGCTATCATAACTCAAAAGAGGCAGCTTTGACTAAGGGAGGGTGAAGTTTATAATTGTGAAGGATGATTTGGAATTGGACACAATTATAGATGGTCCTACTTGCCTAATTTCCTAAAGGGGGCGCTTTTGTGGCTAGGGTTAGGTCACCCACGGGGTTGAATTGCTCTCATAGGTCACCATTGGCCTCAAATTACTAAGAAGGTCATCCATAAGTCTATAAAATATAAATTTGAACCCATTGCTTCAGTTTGTTTGATGATTTGATTGCTGAATTATTATGTGAGCATTACTTCTACGTGTTGTGCCTCAGACTACTGGGAGATGAGCCCCAACCTTCCATTCCCCTCTCCTTCCATTCCTTTCTCTTCCATTGCAGGTGTGGAGCACTAGATTGCAGACATTGAAGTATAATAAGAGTTTTTTTAAGCCTACATGAAGTTCATTTTGTGCTCCAGTGAAGCCCATGCTTCACCTATGCTCACAACCCTTGCTGGTCATGATTCGAGCCTCCTGCCCCTTAATTTTGGAAGCATATTTGTAATGGTTAGTCAATATTGTAATTTATATTCTGTTGTGTCATTATATTCTGAAAATTTCATTTATCATGTCAATATATCTTATACCATAAATAATATTATCTCAGTTTCATAAAAGGTCCCATTTTATCAATGTATGGGGGGATTTAGTGAATATGAGTGTTGTAATAAATAATTCATGATGGGGAAGTGATTGAAATAAGTATTTATGTTCATAGAGATAATATTTATCTCTTTTATAAATCTCATGTTTTACAGAATTGGATTTAAGCTGATTTAATAGCTTTTTAAGACCCTAGCTAGATTACTAGTTTTTAATAACTAGTTTTACCAAAATTGATGCAAAACAGGATCTGTAAACTCAAACTGAGATCTGTTAGTTCCTGTGGGTCATTAACAAGCCTACCTTCCCATATAAATCTCCATAAAACTTTTTTTGGTTTGGGTAATACCACCCTTTTTCATCCTCCTCTACGTAGGGTTTCTCTTGACCAAAATTGCCAGAAATCCCCAAATTCACCCAAAACACCTTAAAATTTATAGAAAATCAAAAAACTATTTAAATACCTTTTTTTATGTTAAATTAAGGCTGCAAAAAACCTCTGCAATTTTTCCAAATCCTTTGGTTGAAACAGAACGAACTACTCTCTTTAGTTTCACGGTTTGGCTACCCAGAACCGTGGTAGTAGGTTTTCGAGGTGTGGATTTGAAACCTAAATGGAGCCAGATATAAATGTGTTAGGGGAGAGGAAATTACATGTCTGACATATGTTTTTTTTTCTTCCCACTGATCACTCTTGTCGTCTGCAAAATATCCCAAAAGAAACCATTGTTTTTCCCAATCCGAGAAGGCTCTGTGTGAACCAATTAAATTTTAGAATTATTTAAGTAAAATTATAGAATTAAAGTGTTTAGGTATGCACACCAGACTTAGGAAATTACAGTTAGGAATTTTATTTTTTTCCTCCTTACGGTGAGTTCATGGTTGTTTTACATTGAGGAGGGGGTTTAGCTATTTTAGGTCTCATTATTGTGGGAGTCCGAGTCTGTATTCTGTTGAACCGTTATGGATGTGTTTGCACCAGCATGAGTTGTTAGGAAATGGTGCTGACAAGTGTTTCATTGTATTCACCACCCTTTTCTTAGTCTTTTCATGATCGGTCAGGGGTTAGTAAGACATTTTTCTTACTGTTACCATATCCCGTGGGATTTAGGAGGGTCTTTCGGTCGATTAGGGTTTTCCTCGAAGACGTTTGCTGTGCAGGCTTTAGTATTTTGATATTGGGAATTGTGTTGAGATCCAATGATAGAATCAATATAATAAGTACTTTTATGAGACAGAGGTTGTTCAGTCGATTAAGGTTTTGAGATAGTGGAGCTTAGGAAAATTTAGGAAGCAGTTTGCAGGATTTTTCCTTGTTAAATCTTTTATTCATAAAAACTGTGTTTAACTTATTTTAAATCGCATGCATGTTGAGGAGGTAAATCAATTGGTATATTTTCTTGTGTGTTGCTTAAACACTTGCTAAGAGTTTGGTTAGCCTAAAACATGTTTTTGACTATGACAAGTTCATTGATCTAACAGTAACATGTCAAAGAGATAGAAGAAGAAAGCTCAGGTGGATGAAGGAGAGGCTCAAGTAGAAATAATCACCAAGGTAGAGTTCATCTATGAAGATACTAAAGCCACTACTGGAGTTGAACTAGAATACAAGTTGGGAGAAATATATAGAATGATCTCAAACCAGAATGTACCTGATGCTGGGTTTGAAGAATTGATGATCTATGCCAACATTGAGAAGTCAGCCTTGATGAAAGTAGCTACGGACACAAATTATTTTCATGTTCAGAAGTAATAGGTTGGATTCTACCCAGGGAAGATGTGACAATGATGACTCTAGAGAACACTCCAAAGAAAGGCTATGCTACAGATAGCCCTGCATATGTCAACATGGCATATCATCTACCTTCACCATAGGTCTACGTAACAGAGAGTTGGTTGAAGGAGATAGCTATGGACCTGGCAGAATCTGTAAAGAGAATGATGATCCTAGGAAAGAATTTCTGAACTAAACCTTCCAGAGAATATGAAACCTCTACTCTCTGTGCTCCCTATAGGTTTATTACATTGATGCTCAATAGGATTTTTGGCAGAGCATATGGGAAGAGCTTCAAGATAGGTGGGATACCGGTTCTTTTTTTTTGTGGCTACCTAAGGAACCATCTTTAACTGGGAAAATGAATACTAAATCCATCGATGTGTTTAATTTATTATACATTGTTGATTATATATGCTAGAGTATGCCTAACACTATATTATATAGCATGCTTTGCTTGTTTACTGTTGTTGAGAGTAAATTGCAAATGCAAGCGGGATTGGAAAATGCTCAATGAGGATCTACTACAACCATCTAGAATAAGGTATGTTTCAAGATCCTTTAGTGTTACATGTTTTATTTCTCTTGCATATTGGAAAGGGATTGATTTCTACAATTTCTCTGTCTATTTTGGTACACCTTAAGCCATAGGAAGTTTTCTCTATAACATGCATAAGTATACTAACATAGTTTAAATAAGTAATAATAGAAACAAATGCAAAGATAAAATCATCAAGAGATATGAAGAAGAATATTCAATAAACAACCCAGATTGAAAAATCTTACAATCTTCACTTTTTCCCACATCTATCCCATAGTAGTCAAAGACCCAAGAGGGGCATTTTGATAAACCTGATATTTACACTACTTAATCATCTCTTCCCACAATGAAATATCATCCAATTGTCATTGGTAGTCAACAGAAGCTTCTACATTTGGTAGTACACAAAATATAGTTAATGACACCCTTGCTAATGCTACCTATTTGAATTCTAAAATATGCCCATTTAACTATCCCCGATCATCAAAGTTAGTTTCACCTGTATACTTACAAATATATTGGAAGCTTTATGGTAAGCCATTGATGGAATTTGTAACTTCAGGTCAAAATTATTTCTTTCTTGAAGGTTTCCCAAGGATGAACTGGTAAACATAATCACCACTATTCCATGGGTCTATCATTAGAAGTTATACTTTAAAGATCCTTCTTCTCAGGAGGTGGTGAAATTCTTATGTAAGGATCTTTCTGTACATCCTTCAATAGGAATATTGCTTTATCTTGAGGAGAGGCTCTGACCTTAGGATGTAGCTTGCTATATTCTGTTAGGATTATTAATCCTCCCTTGTCCAAATTTGGTCATATGTCTAAATCAAGAGTCATGTCTAAATCGGGAGTCCATCCAGTCTATTTATAGTTATTAGCACCATTGGGTCCACTTGACCTAATTGGGGCACATGTTTCAGTTACTAAAGTGTGGGGAACACTAACTAAGGCTTACTGCCACTGATTGCACCTAATTGCATCAATTTAGGAGCCTCCTAGACCAATACCTACAATTTAGAAGCCACTGGGAGTGCCGAAACCAACTAGGGTCATTTTAGTTCAGTTAATGACTAGTCAAGCTAAGTTAGGAGTCATATACATTCATTTCTATTTCTCTACATTAAGTTAGCGCTAGGATTACTTGACTACATTCATGAGGGGCGTATTTCTCACCTACCATAGTCACTTATCCTTAGTCAACACTGAATGTAACACTTGAGTTGTGTTTTAGAGCTCCAATGAACTTCGGTTATGGTTTAGACAAGGTCAGTTAACTACTGAGTCCTCTGATAGTGATTTAGACAAGGTCTTAGTTACCTCCAGTCAAGTAGAGTCTATCAATTTGAATTTCCTCATGTGGATTCAAATTTCATGTGGCTATTAAATCCATTGTACTTCATTGTAATTATTATCCGATTACTTTTTGATTAATGAAAGCATTCACAGCTGCAAGCCATTTTTGCAATGTTTCATTCTTCAAATGCTGAGTAAATTGTGTGATATATTTTGTGAGTTGTGTGTTTGTCCATAGATCTATGTGATCAATTTAATATGGTATCAGAGCCTTGGTGGACAAGACAGCTCTCCTCCTCAGATCTCGAGCTGGATCATTTTTTTGAGCAAATTGCTCCTTCCAGTACTGCACCAGACGTGGAGAATTTACCGCTTAATATCCCAAGTTAGGAAATTGTTGAGCAATCTTGCTTGATCAACTATGTTGGGTGTGAAGAAAATTCCAAAAGTGCAGACTGTCTACCTTACTTTGTATGTTTGATTGTGTGACAAGTTATCATATTTTCTTACAGCATTTTCTACAAGCAACCTCTTCTTCTCACTGCATTTGCTACAGCAACTTAGTTCTTCTTACTACATTCAAAATGACTCATCCAATGGAGCCTCTCACTCCCTTCAACTATCACCAGTGGAAGGATGACATGGTGGTAATGCTTTGCACCAACCAGCTCTTCAGACTCATAGAATAAACATAGGAAGAGCCAGATTCAGATAAAGACAAAGATAAGTACATGAACAGGCTTAATGAATCCCATGGACACTTGCTCTCCTCAGTCTCTAGAGATCTTCATTTCCACATCCAAGAATTGAAGACTCCCAAGGAGGTTTGGGACAAGATTGCCTCCTTATTTTATAAGAAGGATGAGATGAGGATCCATCATCCAGAAAATGATCTTATTACTCTCAATCCATCCAATTTCAAATCTCTAAATGCATTCTTCGCAAAGTTAAAGAACCTAATCTATAAGTTGAAGCAATGCAAAGTGAAGAAGGATGAAGATCATCTCATCCTTGACATTCTCACAAAGCTTAATGTAGACTACTCAGTCTTTGTATCCACCTTCCAAATAGTAAGGCTCACTAATCCAAGTTGGAATATGCCCACTCTTAATTCCTTCATCCAATCTCTTATTTCTAAGAATGATAAATTGATCCAAATGGGGATCATTCGATCTTCCAAAGATCTAGCTCTAGTTGCAAGAGGAGATAAGGTAGCGAATGAAAAAGGGAAGCAAAGGGATGAGTCCCCTATGAAGAAAGAGCAATCAAAAGAACCTTCATGTTCGAAGAGAAGCAAGAAGAATGGAAAAGGTAAGGTCCTCTCCTCTTACCGTGGAAGGGGATTTCATTTAGAAAGCTCCTGTATGAGAAGAAAACTTGATGAAATAGCTCTTCTTTTGAAGAAACATAAAATTTATGTACCTGCTAGTGCAAAAAAGGATGATTCTGAAGAAGAAGAAGAAGATGAAGAATACCAAATGAAAGGCCATGCACTGAAGGCTTGCTGCACATCAACACATGTCTTCCTCATTGATTCTGGAGCTTCCAACCATATGGCTGCATCTAGAGAATCATTCTCTTCTTTTTAGTCCTTTGATGGTCCTAGTATTTAGATGGGCAATAACAGTAAAGTAAAAACAAAGGGGAAGGGCTCTGTCAAACTTGAACATGGAAGGTTCAAAGATGTGTTATTTGTTCCCTCCCTAGCTTCAAACCTATTATCTGTCTATCAGATGACCCATACTAGATCTCCAAAGTGAGTGATCTTTGGTCCTGACTCAGTGGAGATCACATATATCTCTACTGGGAGCATCATAGCAAAGGGTATTGCAAATCATGCTTCAAAAGCATATGAGTTCTCACATTTCATGCCTCCTTCAGAACCAGTGCACTCTCAGCAGCCACTTGCAAGGAAAGGTAAAATCATTGCACCTACTTCTTTTACAACTTCTACTATTAGTGTTGATCCATATTTATCAGTTTATGAGATTAAGATTTAGGGTGACTTAGATCTAGATTTAGTCCCTACTTCCAGACTGGAAGCTAGGAAGATTACTGGAAAATCCCCTGACACTCAGAAAGGACAGACCCTTGCACTATGCCATGCAATCTTACCCCCTTTAGAGAGATGCAATAGAATCCCTGTAAGATGCTATATGGCAAGGGATTAGTCTCACTACATTCATAAGAATGGATATGGTCATACACCTCTTCAGTCAGCAAGAGACAAAGGTTACATTCCTCCTCCCTTCCATCATCATTTTTGGAGAAGAAGGAGAAGTCTACATGCCAAGCCCCAGAATACCTGTGCACAACACACCATGCATGCTACTTTGCTACCTCACAGAGATGAAGATTGTGGCAACATATTTTAAATTTTTTCAAACTTGAGACCTGATTCTACCTGCTTAGATAGAGGGGGGGATTTTTGCCCATGTGGTTTTTGACCCAACTCCTTGTATTAAGCAGTTCCTTTATTTTACTTGATGTAATGGGTGACCTATAGTCTTAGTTACTAGGGCCCACAGTTTTTCCAAGTTAGCATTCAGGGAGGGTGTTAGGATTATTAATCTTCCCTTGTCCAAATTTGTTCATATGTCTAAATCAGGAGTCATGTCTAAATCAGGAGTCCATCCAATCTATTTATAGTCATTAGCACAATTGGTTCCACTTGGCCTAATTGGGGCACCTGTTTTAGTTACTAAAGTGAAAGGAACACTAATTGAGGCTTACTTCCAATGATTTCACTTAATTGCATTAGTTTAGGAGCATCCTAGACCAATCCCTACAATTTAAGAGCAACTGGGAGTGCCGAAACCAACCAAGGTCAGTTCAGTTCAGTTAATGACTACTCAAGCTAAGTTAAAAGTTAGTTACATTTAGTTAGCGCTAGGTTTACTTGACTGCACTCATGAAGGGAACATTTCTCACCTACCATAGTCAGTTAGCCTTAGTCAACACTGAATGTAACACTTGAGTTGTGTTTTAGAGCTCCGATGAACTCTGGTTATGGTTTAGACAAGGTCAGTTAACTACCGAGTCCTCCGATAGTGATTTAGACAAGTTCTTAGTTACCTATAGTCAAGTAGAGTCTATCAATTCGAATTTCCTCATGTGGATTCAAATTTAATGTGGCTATTAAAGCCATTGTACTTCATTGTAATTATTATCCAATTACTTTTTGATTAATGAAAGCATTCATAGCTGCAAGCCATTTTTGCACTGTTTAATTCTTCAATTACTGAGTAAATTGTGTGTTCTATTTTGTGAGTTGTGTGTTTGTCCACAGATCTATGTGCTCATTTTAATATATTTCTCATCACCAGGAGAGGATCTCACCTTAGCATGTGGTGAATGTCCATATTTCAATAATTAATCTAAATCTGATAAAGGAATGCTCTTGAAAACAAATGGTAAAATGAACTCAAATTGGACCTCATGCTCAAAAAACATATATAGACCATGTCAACACATGAGACAAAATCCTTATTATAAGAACTTTGTTGAGTCATATAGCCAAGACACAATGCATCCTGTACCCAACCTGATTCAGAAAATATGAAAATTGAGAACAGGAATGTGTTACTTGTTTCCTCATTGCTTTTGGAGCTTCAATATAGTTAAATGTAAAAATTAACAAGGGATAACCCTAAAAGTAATAAGGAGTAAATAAATTAGAGGGATATGGAGAAACCTTGATTGAACTGATCGATCAAGTTGGAAAATCCTTCACTGATCTCAGTTGAGATGTCGAAGTATTTAATCAAAGAGAATACAATAATTTTAACACATGTGGTTTCCTCCCAAATTTTACGTTGTCTTATAATCACTGCAGATTGTGCAAAACATTATATATGCTTTCATATTTTAAATGTTAATTTTCCCCATAAATAGGTGCTGAATGCCAGGATTGCATAGCTTCCATAGTAAGTTCCACCACATAGATCCTAGTCTTTTTATTCTATGCAATTTAGCAATTTAACTATTGTTGGGCCCAAAAATGGCCCCCTTTTTTACCATCCTTATCTACCTCTTTTTTCCTTATCCTACCCTATTGCGCATACTAAACAGATGTTTTTCCCTCATTCTTCCCCTCATGTCACAAAGGTATGGTTAGTTATTGTATTATTTTATTAATGCTTAGGATTGTGGTAATCAAGGCTCTATATCTTTCAAATATGCTAACATATGATGATTTATAAATGTATTTTGAGATATAGAGAATGCAGGTGTAGCGGGATGAACATGCTAAGGTAAGGATGAACATTCATTGCTTAAGCTGATCGTCACATATCCTACCATTACCCAAAGAATGCAGTCCCAGTGTATTATTCCATGCAAAGCTGTACAAGGGTAGCTGTAACAAAATGTGACATATATGGAAGGAAAAAGTGTGCTGCTGCTCGAAAATAGTTGTGATCTACATGATATCTTCTCAATTGAACAGGATCATCATTATTTCTGGGTCAATTAATAGTTTCCCTATATTTCCTACTCTCATCCTGCCACGACTGTAATAGTTGTTGTAATTAAGGCCGCATGAAGATCAGAGATCTTCATGGTTGCCCAATAATAGGGATAGGATGTTATGATTGACGTTGTATAAGTATGGGGAACTATTGTGAGACAAGGGTTGAACCCTTAACCAAATTATTGTATTAGCTGTGACTGAGGTTGCGTGATTTATCTGCCCTTTCTAATACAATGAGTTACTTCAGATCTTAGTTTTTTAACATGTGTTACTTCTAGCATCTCTGTGTGAAGGCTGGGCCCTCCTTCCCACAAGGATTACTGAGTTAAATTAGGAATTTTAATTATTCTGTTGTGTGATGTTGTGATAGTTTCATTTTCTCATCGTAAGCTGCAATAGATCTTGATTTATAGTGTGTTATTAATTGCATCTCTTGGAAAGCTGTAGTGGTATGGTGTGACAGTCGACTGTATAGGTGATTGCTCCTTATGTAACTGTGTGGTAGTTGTAACAACCATGTTCATCCCTAGATCTTCCAATTGTTGTTTCTATAGATTCTCGCAGTTTGTCCCTTTTCTTTTGTAATTGCAGAATTTCATTCCTGTACTTTAAATTTCTAGAATAGCTGAATTCAATTTAGATTTCTAGATTTCTAGAATAATTAGATCAATACAGTTGGGTGTATCATTAGATGATTTGGTAAACAAGATTTCATTTTCTGCAAAAGTAATCCAGATGTGATTTCTCGAATCTTTCAATTCTAGATCAGAATAGTAAAAGGTAATTGTGACTGTATTCTTTATAAAGTAAATTAGATTAAGTGGATGCTTGGGATGAGGGTAGCTGAGTAGAGAATAGGATTGTTTATTTACAACAACTCAGTGTTTAAGCATATATAGTTCATGTTATCCTTGAAATAAAAGACTTCCCTAGGTTAACAATAAATATTGCACACTTTGTATGTTAGCTGTAATTAACTTGCATATCAGGTGCCCAACATTTTGGAACCGTTGTCGGGGAGGATAAGTATTAAACACTATCATAGTTGCATCCTGTAATTGTTTCTATTCAGTCTCCTTCAGTTTTTCATTGGAATGATTTGGGTTGCATGAATACAAGAAGGGTGAAGCATGACCATATTACAACTCCAAAAACCCCACAAAACACTAACATTGTAGGTGGTCGAGGTCATGGGAAAGGTCTAGGATTGGGGAGAAGAACATTCATTGACGATCTAGTTGATAGAACCAATTCTTCTACCAGGGCTTGCTATCAGGAAACACCTATTAGAAGAAGTCCTACCAATCCTAGAGTGCCAGCATCATGTTCTACAATGGATAACACACAAGTAGCTGCAACACCCTCGAATATCCCTACAGAGGAGGACAGAGTTAATACTGCAAGATCTGCCGATCGAGATCTGATCTATCACATTAATAGGAAGGTTGTAACTGAAGAAGAATGGACACAGTTCCATCAGAAATTCATTGATCAGTGGAAGAACGAAGAGGAGAAAATCATAGTCTTGAGAAATATGCCCATATTTATGGAATCTCACATGGTTAAAAGGAACCCTTATGTTGGTAGGGGGTTTTGCAAGAAGTTAGTTGCGCAGCATCGCATATGATTCACAATCTCAAATATACCATGCAAGAAGGAGATATATTATTTTATGTAATTTTGGTCATCTTTTGTAGTTTTGAACCACATTATGCGGATTATGGTCATATTTTGTAGAATTTGTTAAGAGTTAGTTAGAAAATTTGTTAAGTGGACCTTGAATGTAAAGGAACAACCCTGGAAGTAGATGTTGAATTGCAAGTGAAAAACACATGCTCTTGGCATATTGAGCTTGAGTCTGTCTGAGTTTTTGGTTGTTGAGATCTGTGCATAATTTCATGTCTGTGGATATGTTATGAAGAATTGTGTTTTGTGTGGAAGATAATATGACATGACAGAAGTTGAGTAAAACTATCGTGTTCTTTTCTGTTTTCCTATTTTACGGTCTTCTGCAACTCAATGATGAATGCAATGGGTATCTGCGACATGGATCTATAAATGATGCGATGTTTTCTTTCTTTTAATAATGTTATTCTGTTAGATCTGTTTGTGCATCAATAGTTTATTTATAGTTTTGATATAATAATGCAATCTGTTCAATGACAATATGGTTTTGTTAAAGCACAAGTTGAATGATCAGATATGTTAATGTTGTGATAAGTTGATAAATAGATGCACATGGTCCTCCCTTATTATGTGGAAACTTGGTTTTATGATCCATCCCTTGAACATCTCAAGTGAGACTTCATCCACTATGCTGGTGTTTTTGAATGGGGTAAAACCTATCTAGGCTGGTGCTCAGGGAGATCGCAGTGGTTTGGTTGTTGACAGAGAGAGAACCCATGTCAATTGGGTTTGTTTCAACAAACGGTTCCATTTCTAGGAACTGAGTGTGACTGAAGGGAGGACATGTTGTGGCATCCGACGAAATCGGAAATCCAAGATTGGTTCAACCAAAAGCTATGAGAGTTTTCCAAGAAAGAAAATCAGAAGCCTAGACTGACAACGGATAAGTGGCTGGAAAAGTACATACAAAATGGTCCACACGAGTATTTTTTCTCTGAACTTTTGATCATATTGTATGATTGGTTGTCGCAATTGACCTATCATAAGAGAAATTTCCAAGGAGGTGAGCCAATTTCCTGGACCCCAGAATTGATCTAGGAGTTGCAGGAGGTAGACAATAGAGCATCATGGGATGTTGAAGTATGGCTTGATAGTATCTTGGAAGGCTATATCACCAAGTTCATGGTTGAAACAACCAAATCATATAGCAAAGCAGAAAGGGATTTCTTTAACGGGCCACAAGGTAGGTGTTATCACTCCAAGAAACTACTTAGTGGTTATGGCTAAGTATGCTTGGTAACCTAAGGAATTATGTTTTTGTGTTTTCTGAAAAGGTGGATCAAGGGGATGCTAAGATAGCACAATGGAGAGATTGCTTATCAAAATAGTCAAATGAGCCAGTGCTCTTAGAAGCTGTAAATCGGATGCAATATAACAAGAAGGGTATGGAGAACACTATTCAGATAACCAAGTACATTTGGAATGCAGGGTCAGATAACCAAGTACATTGGGCATGCAGGGTCATACTAAACAGTAAAGAATTCCTTCATTCAAGTTCATGAGCAATAAAGCTGAGCTAAACTTAAACCAAGTACAGAACCATTCAAGTTCATGAGCATAAAGCTGAGCTAAACTTAAACAGAATACATAAAAGAAAGATGGATGAAAAGTCTGATTACAGAAACAAAAGGAAATTGTGATTTTTATTGGAATAAGCAACCAAAGCATAGGCCAAAATTTCTCCAAGCTCGAACCCCCTTTCAAGTCTGAGTTCTTAGGCTTTTAAAGCCTTTACTAACAGTTTCAAGATCCTAAAAACATGGATCTTGTTTGAGTTAACTAAAACATTAACTGGAACAGCAAATGCAAAAAGATAGGGACTGATCCCTAAAATCAAGGAAATGACGATATGTAGATCTCCTTTCAAAAGCTCGGTGGTTGGTGAAGAGAAGCTGGCCTCCCAAGGCTCGGTGGGCTGAGTTTTGGTACATAACAGAACCGATCCCTAGAAATCTGGAGATGATTCTTTGACTGTTTATATTTAGCTTGATTGATGGATTCCCTGCCACCTGTGCATTTACTCCTGCTGGAAAACTAGACTAAAAAGGTGGATCAAATCCTTAGCTAGCTGCACAACATCCGGAACCAATTGCTCCTTGAAATATGGGATTGATCTCTTCATGTGATGATTTCCTTGCCACCTGTGATCCTTTATTATTCTGTTAGAAAACAGCCCCTGTTCCATCTTTAGTTCGAAATAAGCAAACTCTTTCTTCTTTCCTTGAAACAAAACCATACTGACCCAGTT
>LPNX010432878.1:1102865-1115327 GCA_001517045.1 Pseudotsuga menziesii | reverse complement strand
TGATATATGATTAAGCGTGAGTTATCTTGCTAATGCTCTGCTCTGTGACACCATATCTTCAGTTAATTACTAGAATCCTCTTCTACAGCCATTTAAAACAACCCCGAGGGTCGTTCCCTTTCAATTATTAAGCTAACTAAAGCCCGAGAACCATAATCTGTAACAGTGACAGGAGATGTGTCCATCACAGCTGATATGCAGGAATACCACGTTCATGAGCCAACTGCACTTGGTGCTTCATGCTTATCCTTAGGTGCAAGGGACATGGTTAGGGTCCGTCGTTCAAACAGAAAGCCTCCAAAACTGGCAACTCCACAACCGACTTCCAATACCACATGGCTCCGCTTTTCCCATGCAACATCTGGGATAGTCTCTTCAATAAACAGACTGGCTCATCGGACTTGCAGCTTGGTGTTACAGGTGCCATATCATCCAGATTCGTGCCAAAAGGAATAAGTGCCAAACCCGTCAATTTCTGCTCTCAATGCTTAGCCAAACTTTTGTCATCATTAACTTGCTAATGTGTCGCTTAGAATCAGGGAATATGTATGTGATAGACAGATAGTCTTTCTTTTCCACGGATCTAGGAAACGGTGTGTTTGTTGAAAACAAACTCCACTACTTAATGATGACTAACAGCCCAAGTATATAGAGGATTTTTAGGCAGCAATTTCTCTCCAACTGCAATGATGAATCAGGCTTGCTTGATATTGGAGCGTGCAAAAGCACGATTTTATTTTTTGCATATTGAAACATTTTCGGCAGCTAAGTTCATTCTAGTAGACTACTTTAGCTGCGGAAACTGACCCCTTTCGGCAGTTAAGCAAACTTCCACAGACTTAGTTAACTGCCGAAAGCTTAAGTTTTCGAATTTTGAAGCCCAAGACTCACAGATATAAAAATTTTAACCCATTCTATCACCCAAAATGACGATGTACTTTTTGGGAGATAACAGTAGGGTTCTCTTGTCATCACAACTATCTATTAATAGGCTCATATGTGAAAAGGGCATATTGAAAATGCACCTTCAGTAGTAGAAATATGGTGTGCAGAGGTTGCGGATACCACGAAGATAGGGGGATCGAATGGAATGATATGGGGTAGATGGGTGCAACTTATGACGAGACCATGAGGGAAGTCGAGGAAGCGGGTGGTATTATGAAAGGAGGAGAAATGTTTCAACAAGAGAAGAGGAAAAGGATAGGGGAAGGTCCTGCTGTGATCGAAACACAAGATCATGAAGGAAGACAACATGGGACAAAGTGACCCTATAGTGACGACGACGAAAACCAGGATATGCCCAAGGTAGGGGTAAGATCAACCCCCAGCAACAATGTACCCACACCTCTACGCACTACATCGGAATCAGGAAGAAATGAAAGTTCAACGTCGACTTGTCCAGCATGCCAACAACACTCTAATAGTAGCAGATCAAAAACTGTAGGAAGATGGCCCAAAATGGCAGGTGATGAGGAGAATTTACCTCTGTTTTATGGGAATAAGATTGAGGATCCAAAGCAGTACTAGTCTCTATTTGAGGGAGTATGGATTTTTAGAAAACTTGTGGATGATGATGTCAAGAAGGGCCAATTGGTGACAACTATTCAAGGTCATGCACTAGATTGATATATGAAGTTTGTATGAGTTTCTACGAGGACTCCAACAAAGACGTTGGCTGAAGTCAAGAAAGGACTAATTGAATATTTTAGAAAAAAAAAATGAAGCACAATACTTTACAAAACTAAAGGAAATTAAGCAGTATCAAAATGAGACTATTTGGGATTTTGATCAAAGGTTCAAGACACTAATGGCAATAGTCAGTTTTGAGATGAAGGACATTCACCATAAGGAATGGTTCATTGCAGCACTACTATATCATATCATATTACCACTGATGCAACAAAATATTGTGACACCGAGCAAGGCTTTGGAGATCGCAATGAAGTTGGAAGCTTCACCCGTTGGAGAGAATGCAGTCAGTATGAACCAGATTCAGACGTAACTCACGAATTCGACACTCCAGTTGCAAGATATCAAGAAAGTAAAAGAGCATAGGGAAGAAGTTTGGTGTACTTGATGTCACACAGATGGACATACCAAGGATAACTATCCAGATTTCCAAAACTACTTGTTGTCAGTGACAAACCCATTGATTTGTGGCAGTGTACCATGGTGTTGCATTTGTTAAATATATGGGCATCGACATGAGTATTGTAGGTAAATGCAGAAGATGGTAACAAAGCTGACGAACTTATACTGCATGTTTTATCGATCTTTTTTACATGAACATAAAAATTGTCATGCATATGACCTAATCTAGGAATTAACATATGGTTCATACTATGTGAAGGGAGAGGTACAACAATCACAGCCGTAGACAAAGGTGGTACAAACACCACCTCAACCGCAGTTTGTACCACAACAGCAGATGCAGTTTGTACCACAAAAAGCACAACAATAGTTTGTGCCACATCCACAGTATAATTAGATGGCTCCATAGCAGTGACAGTATGTTCAGTCAACGCAATATGTTCAGCAGCAGCCGAATCCCCTGCAACAAAATTTTAATCAACCACAATATCAACAACAAGGAGGATTATGTGGAGGATTCTGAGGAGGACAAGGTGGAAGATTTGGTCAAGGAGGAGGATGAGGTCGCAGACCAGTGCAATATTATAATTGTGGTGTATTGGGACACTATCATAGAGATTTCCTGTAATTGCAAGAACAGTGTACGCATTGTATCATTATCGGTCACACTGTTGAGAATTGTCTACAACTGATTGCGAAGTGGTAGGAAGGAAATGTTTCACAGTTGCAGAACTAGTACTAGTTGCAGAACCAGAACCGGTTGTAGAACCAGAACCAGTTGCAGAACCAGAATCAAGTGTTGAACCAGAACCAGTTGCGGAATCAGAACCAGACATAGATTCCAATTTAGAAACAAAATAAAAATCAGAACGTGAATCCACCACTGAACCAGAACCAAGGGTCGATAGTTTCGATGATCTCAGTAGAGCCCTGAATGGAGGATGTTGATGTCATCGTCGTCATTTGTGGAGGTGCAAAAACTGGAGAAGATAGTCCATTTCCACAAGTCCGGTTGGCTCAAAAGAAGAAAGTGTGATTTGATATCAACATGGAGAAAGATACATTCTTTGAAGCACGTGATGAGATGCGTAGAAATTTAGGTAAGTTACATATTTATGAAATGCCTATTGCTTTTGATTCAACTTTGGAGGTAGAACCATTGCAAAAACATGGTACCCTGCAGCACTTATTTGAAAGTTTTTTGTCGCTGGTAAGAGCTCCTGATGCTCTTACTGAGATTGAGAATATATTACATTGACCCACTAAGGGGCGGAAGGACTCTGTAGTGAACTCTTTGCATAAGAAAAAGATGGGGAAAGAGATACACATGAATATTCAGATTGGGGACTATGAGGTAGAATCAGTCATTCTAGATCAAGGATCAGATGCCAATATTTTGACAAGACAGACATGGAAAACATTAGGGAGCTCAAAGTTGGCTTGGTACCCTATATAGCTCCGACTTTCTAACTAGGCCAAGGTAATGCCAATTGGGAATGATTAAAAAAAAATCATCTCATTAAAACCTAGAACCAACTTCTTATGTTTAACATCACAAAGTGAATATATATAACTAATGAGATTCTTAATGACCTCACTTCAGGCTTCATTGGTCTCCTCATGATGATCCCAGGGTAGGGATAAAAACATTGAGAGTTTCAAATTTATAATGCATCTCCTTCTTACCTACAAGATGGTAGATGATAGATAATTGAGCTAGCTGAAGAATCAGAATGGATCAGTCCTATGGTAGTACAAGACAAGAAGACTAGTGAGGTTCAAATTTGTGTTGACCTCAGGAAATTGAATGATGTGTGTCTGCATGATCCATTTTCGACACCATTCATGGATGAGGTGATAGAAGGTGTGGGAGGTTAAGAAATGTATTCTTTCACGGATGGTTTTTATGGCTATCACCAGATTAGGATTGTGAAGGAGGATCTCCAGAATAAAACATGTGTTACAGAATGGGGTTGTTTCCAGTACACAGTGATGTCATTTGGGCTGAAGAATGCCCCTGCGATATTTTTCCAGGTTGTTGTCACTGCATTCAAATTTTTATTCAAAAGTTCTTGAAAGTTTATATGGATGACTGGATAGCCTATGGATTCATCAAGGACCATATGGAAAACCTACAACTAATGTTGGAGCAATGTCGATAGCATTAGATCACACTGACCTCAAAGAAGTGTATTTTCTGTGCACATTTTGGAATTTTCTTGGGGCACATTGTCTGCAATCAAGGACTATTGGTTGATCCCACAAAGATTGCGCTAATGTTGAGCTTGTTACTACATATGAATGTGAAGATGCTTAGAGCAACGTTGGAGTACACATGGTATCATCACAAGTTCATTTGAGGTTATGCTGCAATAAAAAATACTATGGAAAGGTTTTTGAAAAAGGATGTTGTATTTGTATGGAGTCAAGAATTTCAACACAATTTTGATACAATCAAGGCCAAGATGGCTTCTGCAAAAATCCTAGTTTTTCCTAATTGGAATAAGGAGTTACATGTTCATGTGGATGCATCGTCTGTTGTGCTGGGAGCGGTGCTCGCACAACCAGGAAAAGGAGATCTTGATCATGAGATTTCTTTCGCTAGTCGAAAGTTGTCATCTGTAGAGAAAAACTATACGACCACTAAAAGGGAAGGTCTAACAATGGTATATGGGCTATTGAATTTTGGCGATTATCTATTGGGTGGTCATTTCAAGATGTTTATGAACCATTCTTCCTTGAAATACCTAGTCAATAAGCCTGCGTTTGGGGGGGGAGATATGTCGATGGATACTTCTCTTCCAAGAGTTTGATTTTGAGATCATTGTGAATCTGGGTCACTTGAATGTGGGCCGAGATCACTTATCACGGATTGATATAGGTAAGGAACCAACAAACATTGTAGACATACTTCCCGATGTGAATATGTTAATATTTGACATGGTTGATGATTATTATGATCAAATAATTCAGTTTTTGATGACAGGAACCACATCAAAGGACCTTACTACAAGTTAGAATATGAAATTAGTGGTTAAGGCCTCGAATTTATAGTTGATTGCTAGACAACTCTATAAACTAGGACTAGATGAGACCTTATAGTGGTGTGTCCTACCACATTAATAAGGGTAGATACTAGCATATGCACATGCAGGAGTTGTTGTTCAACACTATTGAGGTCGTGCTACTGCTAGGAAGGTGCTTCGTACAGGGCTTTGGTGTCCCATTATTCATACCATTGCGATAGACTATGCGTGGGCTTGCGATGTATGTCAAAGAACTGGAAAACCATCTAGGAAGGATGAGATGCCATTGGTACCTCAGGTGACGTTGCAACCATTCGATAAATGGAAGGTGTAATTTGTGGGACCAATTAACCCACCTGGGAAGAGAACCGATGTGCGATACATAATTACAACGAAGGACTATTTAATATGGTGGGAAGAGGCCGTAGCTGTTGTGGATTGCACCACACCGACAACAGTGAGGTTCTTATTTGACAACATTGTTACTCAGTTTGGATACCCAAGGATATTGATGAGCAACTAGGGGAGTCACTTCATAAATCACACAGTCAACGCATTGACATAGGAGTTGCAAATACAACATAAAAAGAGTACCCTATATCATTTGCAAGTGAATGGGACATTGGAGGCGTTCAATATAGTGTTGGAGCATGTGCTTACAAAGGTATGTAACACCAACCTTGATGACTCATATTTGAAGATTCCAGCAGTCTTGTGGGCATATCCCACCACTTCCAAAATATTGATGGGACATACACCATTCAAATTGGTGTACGAGCAAGAGGTAGTCATGCCTATGGAGTATATTGCTCCAAGTTTGCGTATCATAGCAACAACAGGCATGGATGATGAAGCATCATTAGAAGAACGTTTAGTGCACATAGTACATCTTAAGGAAGATTGTTTTGTCACAGGTTTTCACTAGCGCGTGGAGAAGGATTGAAAAAAATCTTGGCATGATCGACATATAAAGAAAAAACAATTTCATCAAGGAGACTTGGTGTTGTTATACGACAGCAAGTTCATGAAGCATCCAAGTAAGTTATAGATGCATTGGTTATGTCCATATCTCATTAATTCCATTACTTCAGGAAGTGCGATTCAACTGCAGTAGATAGATGGTGCAATGTTACCAAAGCTAGTGAATAGTAGCAGGCTGAAGCCCTATAGGATGAGCCTAGAACTGCATGATGCTTGAGGCACTGCACAATGAAAAAAAGATAGGTATAGATAGAAAGATGGTGCACCAAGAGGAAGAAGCGTAAGTAGGGGAGTTGGTAGTGCAATTAGGAAGGTATTCTAAGATAGCCACAGGGTCATGACATAGTTAAATCAACAATAAATGTAGACAGTTAAAGCAATTAACTAGCGAGGCTTGTTGAAGTGACGCGTATTGATGGTGGATCTGACTGTTGGATTTACAGGATCAACATCGTATTTAGGAAGTTAATGCATGATTTGGTCATGATGATCAGCATGTTCGGTCATGATGGTCGAGGGATTGTTTTGGCGCTATAAGAAGAGGCTGAATGCAGTCAGAAGTCACCATCGTGCTAAGTGAAGATTGAGCAAAGTTGTAGAGTTACAGAGCAAAGTCATAGTGAGTTGAGTGAGCTTCTAAGAAAAGTGAGGTGGAACAATTATTGAGCATTGTGGGGCACTGGTGTGGCATGCAGAGTGAACCAATCTTGGTTGAGATTTTGAGTGGAAGAGAATCACCAGTTGGCCCGGTAACCATCGAGGAGGAAGTCGCAAGTATGTCAATAGGATCATTGTCATTAGTTTCGAAGAAGAAGAGGAAGGGAAAGAAGCCTATATCCCCAATGTCTAAGAAGAGACAAACTATTATGTCTGCCAGGGCACAATAGGAGGAACTTCCAGAGATGGGTCCATTGAGCTCAGGAATGGTGGAATCAACAACTCACGTAGGGGTTTTTGTTGAGGATATCCCTATATATACCACCTTTTTGGCTTGGTGTGTAGCCTAGGAAGGTCCCCAAGAATCAGAAGTACCTAGTAAAAATGCCAGTGATACCATAGGGGATGGTATGCACCTCAGACATCATTCCTATGCTAATGTAGATGAAGTATGATGACCATGACTTGCTCACATTAGAGGATGTTACGAAGGAACCATATGTGACGATGGTAGCAGTATGAGGTGACCCAATAGAACACATTCCAAAAAGAAGGAAGAATAAGCATAGAGAGAGATTGAAGCATTGAATCAGGTGCAAGAAGAGTTGAAGACAAAGAGCACTGCGGATATTATAGAACAGAAAAGGGAGAAAGATTGACAAGTAGTCGAGAAGGCACAACTATGGGATAACACAGTTTCTGATGCATGTTAGTATGTACATGAGAGAACCACTAAACTAGATGTAGAGAGAGAAAAATAGCTTGAAGCAGTCATTGCACATTTGCAGCAAGATAATGTAGAGTTGACCACTTTGGTACATCTCGACACACCATCTGAGCAAGTTGCTGAAAGGAAAAGTGCCATGGAGGACCTAGTGACACAGCTAGGAGAGATGGAGCAGGAAGAGAAGAAGATAACTAAAGTGACTACTCAATTTTTGGGGAGCATAGTCCAGGATGAGCAATTGAAGCAACTGAATAAGTAGTTGCAAGAGGCATAAGGACAGCTCGCGACACTAAAGATGACATTGAGAACAATGCCACTAGTTTTTCAGATCACATGGGTTGGATATCTGAAGGAGTTACAACAACACGTTGGTAAGGAAAGGGAAAGACAACAAAATTATACTGAGCAATTAGGTGAGTTGCAATATATTGGAGCACAACTTTCCAAAAAGGCAATTTCGGTGCTGTAAGCTATGTAGGAAGGTAAAACGAAGGTTATTGAGAAGATGATGGAACATCTGCTACAACATGAATTGAAAAGGAGTTAAGATATTGCTGAAAATGTGAAATATAAAGTTTAGGAGATCAGTCAGTAGTACAATGACTTCAAGCTAAAGATCACCGATTACTCCATGTCCAGCTGACATGGCTCAAGGGAGAGCCACAAGATTGTGTTGGGGGCCTATTGGCATAGGTTTTGGGATAATCTACTTGCATAGCATCGCAGATGTTGTGCAAGCTCAATGATACCGTGCAAAATGGAGATATATTTTTTTATGTTAATTTTGGTCATCTTTTGTATTTTTGAATGGCATTATGTAGATTGTGGTCATCTTTTGTAGAAATTGTTAATATTTAGTTAGAAAGTTAGTTAAGTGGACCTTGAATTTCAACTAAAAAACACTTAATCTTAGCATATTAATCTTGAGTCTGTCTTAGTTTTTGGTTGTTGAGATCTGTGCATAATTTGAGATCTGTGGATCTATTGTGAAGAATTGTGTTTTGTGTGGAAGATAATATGACATGACGAAAGTTGAGTAGAACAATTGTGTTATTTTATGTTTTCTTGTTTTACTATCTTCTGCGACTCAATGATGAATGCAATGGGTATCTATGACATGGATCTGTAAATGATGCAATGTTTTCTTAATTTGAATAATATTATTATGTTAGATTTGTTTGTGCATCAATGGTTTATTTACAGTTCTAATATAATAATGTGATCTGTTGAATGACAATATGGTTCTGTTAAAGCACAAGTTGAATGATCAAATATGTAATTTTGTGCTAAGTTGATAAATAGATGCGCGTGTTCCTCTCTTATTCTTCAGAAACTTGGTTCCATCAGCCCTCCCTCAAACATCACGGGTTAGAATTCATCTGCTCTATAGGTGTTGCTGGATGGGATAAAAATTGTCTGGGTTGGTGCTTAGGGAGATCTTGGTGGTTTGGGTGTCAATAGAGAGAGAACCCTTGTTGACTGGGTTTCCTTCAACACCTTACATACCACAAATATTGACAACGAGTGTGCATTCCTTTTTGCAATGTGATGTCTTCAACCAATCCCTCCCTTAAATTAAAGTCTATCATATGCTAGCAATTGATAGGGATTTGGAATCCATAAAGCGGAAATAAGCAACAATGAAGGATCCAAAAGCATTACCAATTTATTTAAAAAGTTATTCCCACAAGAATTACAAAGGAACTAGTAGCATGACCTAGACTAACAAGGACATATTTTTCTCCCACCTCACATAAAAAAACAAACACCAGATTTTGTTTCAGAATGAAGTAGAACTCCACTTTTGATGACCATTAAAAATAATTTGGTGTCTAAATAAATTTGAGATAGAAAATCCATCCACCCCCTTATTAATATAAAAAATGGAATCCCCAAACATGGGATCCCATTTCATAGTGAAACAATATTTGAAATATTGATAGAAAATAGACCTACCATGAAACCTACCTACAAAATTCTTAGTCACAAGAAAAACTAGTTGATGCATCTTGATGTTATCACTAAGAACTAGCTTAAGCAGGTCTTCTATCTATTTACACACTTTTTTCCTCCACACATATTTACAATCCTATGAATAGTGTCAATCTAAGTTTTTGTTTCCTTCTTATTCCTCAAAGCTTCCGCATAGACACCAACCTCATTCCAACATCCCACATCCTCATGATCCTAAGGAGAGAAACCTTTACCTAGTCATACTTGTTGATTCCCTACATCAACATGATTTCTGAGTTTCAAAACATGATGACTAAGATGAGAATATTAAATTTTTTCACCTCACCATTTTTTCTTCACTATCATGTCCAAAACAATGTCCTCATCTTGTCCCTGCTCACTTTTCTCATTTATGTCGTAGTTTGGCCCTTGCGGTAGTCTTGCAAAGTTGTGTGTTATCTTTCATCATGGTCAAAATTAAGTTAATTTTTAATCTTATTGTTTCTCATTATATGTGACTGCATGTTCCATTTTAGTATCAATGAGTACACTTCACCACACCTGTCTCTCGCATACTTCATTTAGTGAAATCCATCTCTTTTTTACCTATTTGGCACTTCATTAAAATTTTGTCATGCCAAATTATTTATGTCTTGTTGAATTATTATTTTTTTATTTCATGTGTATTATCTGATTAATTAGTTGCATCCACTGTTAGTGTTCTCATCATTCCAATGTTATAAAATTAATCAATATCTAGTGGGCATCTCCTTGCAAAAATTATGTTAATATCCTCCATTTTGTAACAACAATTTCCTCCCCTTTTATATAAAAAAACCTTCATTACCTTATTTTGAACTAAATAAAACCCCTTTCCCATTTATCCATGTGATTACCTTTACCTTCCTATTTTTGTTTGAAAAATATTACAAGTTGGGTGACATCAGTAAACATAACAAAGCATCCAAACAGAGAAGGAACTTGTATCTACAACACCTTCACCACCAGCAACCACAAATATTATCTTTCAAAAACATGAGGAATGAAATGATGCACACCATAACCAATAAATGGCATGTTTGCTTGGAATTATTCATTTGACTTTGAGCATGGCCAACCTCACTTGGAGGGTCGTGGCACTATTTTTTTATAAAAAAATTAAATTAGTGCAATTGTGACATCGATCATGGAAAATACAATTGTCAATGATATAGCCAATGCATCAAACAAATAAGTAATCGAGGTCCTTAATATACTGTATGGATTTCATCATAGCAATGGATTATCATCCCTATTGCAACAACATAGGGGATCCATACAAGAAAGAAATCATAATAATGACTCCCTGTCGTCACAATTATGACATCCTATCGTCGCAAGGGAGGCAATAGTCAGTAGAATTCCAATGACATAGATTTTAACTTACCCATATAACATTTAAAAGTGAACACATAAAAAAAATGAAGTAAAATTTCTTTCGCATGAATCTTGGCTATAACCTTTCATAAAAAATCATCATAAGGATAAAATAATAAACAATCATTAAATTTCCGCTCATGAATCCACTTAAGCTATCAAAAGGTGTTTTTTGCACTGAACTGATTTTCTAACTTGCATCGTCCACATACCACGTTTTTTCCTTCTACTACGTACTATGGGAATCAGAAAATCGACAAAGGATGAAGTTGTTTATCTGCATTTCTGCCTTTCAGATTCTGCCTTTCCGCATATGGAATCTGAATCAAAGGAATCAAGGCTCAGCCTCATCCTCCTTCAGATTTCGCTTTTCCTTTACACTTTTTTCTTTTTTCTATGTCGATCATGGATCAAATTCTTATGAATTAACCTTTCCTTTCCTCTTTTCTCTTTCTACTATGCAGATCATGGACCACATAATTCTTAACAATATTAAGACTTAAATTTTATTTTTTTGCTTTCTGCTTTCGATAGTGCAGATCGCAGATCCTGAAAGTCTTAAAATTCTTACGAATTAAATTTTCTTTTCCACTTTTCGCTTCCTTTGTGTGGGTCGCAGATCGTGGAAGTATTAACATTCTTGAGACTTAACTTTTATTTTCCTCTTTCTGCTGTGAAGATCGTGGAAGTCTTAACATTCTTAAGACTTAACTTTTATTTTCTGCTTTCCTCTTTCTGTTGTGTGGATCTCGGTGTTAGTTTTTCAACATTTAAGCTAGCATTATGATAAGATCTTTTCACTGAGAGAATAACAAGCACAACAATCACATAATCACATCACAAGAGACAAGAGACACAAAGATTTTAGGAGGGGAAACCATAAATGGAGAAAACCCCTCAACTTCCTCTAAGATAGTATCACCACAAGATGTGATCCCAAAACAGTAAGATGACCTCCCAACACAATAGCATCCTTCTGTCTTCTGTCAAGCCAAAGATTTCCTTCTCCAAAAGTGCACCACACTTGAGAGAGAAAGAGAGATAAGTCACAAGTGATAAATAGAGAGACTCTCACTCTCTATTTATATTATTCCGTTGACTTGAAGTACACTCAACCTAATAATTACTACTCGAGCCTACACCTTAATTAGTGTATAATAACTCAAGTTCCCCTAAACAGTGGGGACTTACCCAATGACTTGATATGACTTGTTTATATTATAATCCTCCCGATCGGAACATCGGGGCATGACCACATGACTCAAATACATAATAGAAACATCCCGAAATAAACATCGGGTTACAATAATATAAAATACATAGAAGAATACATTCCGAAGTTACATATACATCAACACTCCCTCTTAACTAGGAAGGTATTCTTTCGACACAATTTTTCAGCACTGGTCTTCTTCTCTGCTTTAACTGGATCATCTGAGTCATCTTCATCTTCAAGTCATCTTCATCTTCAAGTCATCTGGATCTGGATCATCTCTCGATCTGGATCATCATAAAATGGCATCACTGGATCTAGATCATCACTCGATCTCGATCAACATCACTGGACTGGATCTGGATCATCACTCGATCTGGATCATCTCTCTGGACAGG
>LPNX010432878.1:1039437-1099824 GCA_001517045.1 Pseudotsuga menziesii | reverse complement strand
GAGAGACTCTTATGACTGCATGGTCTCTGCATTCTGGATCTTCACATTCTTCAACTGGTTTCTTTAGGTCATATTCTGACTTTGTTCTTCCCTTCAAATAACTTAAAATTCAGGAAGACCTTCAACAGCTTTGCTTGCAATAGGTAGTGCTCTGTAATGCACATGTGCAAGCCTTCTATGCCAAAGCTCATTTGGCTCTACTATGTCATGGATCAAGGCTTGTTCTGGATAGCCCTTCAATTTGTACAAGTCTCCTTCTTGTTCTCCAATCACTACCGCATCATCGATAGTCTTTCCTTTTAGCCACATGATGATTTGACCATCTATGAATGCAATCTGCATTCTTTGTACATCAATGCTGAAAAAAACAATACTTCTTTCGTTGTTAGAGACTTACCAGAGTCTAGCTTGAATGAATATTCCCCACTACCTTTTATTGGATATTGGTAGTCATCTCCTATTTTCACCTTGTGAGGTGATTCATGTTCTGACAGTCTCACAAAGGATTCCTTGAATCCCGTCATATGTTTGGAAGCCCCACTATCTATGAGCCAATCATCACTTCCATGAGTAGTGAGATCTGATATCAGAACATATTCATCTTCGCTTGAAGAATCTTCACTTTCATATCTAGATCTCTTTCTGGATGGTTCATCATCCTTTGCAGTATGAGCATGATGTCTTCTTTGGCCTCGTCTCCCTCTGAAACTGGAACCTCCATACTCATGTAGGTGTCCAATCCATTTTCTTCAGAGAGATCATATACTTCCAGGCTTGGAAGTTGTCAACTTCCGCAAGCTTTTCACTAGGCTGATGTGATATATCATATTGAAATGAGAACCTCAAATGGAAATAGCAAAGGATTAGATCTTACCGTTTTGAGGTGTCCATCCTTGTCCCGGAGTTCGCTGATCTAGGGTTTGTCATAGAAACCCTAATTTTCAAAAATTGGAATATTTTAGATCTTATTGGATGAACAGATAGATCTCTTCAAATGGAGCTGTCCAATCTACTCCTTTTCTGAAAACAGTGGAGGGAAACTCCCGGAACAGGAAGCCCTAATTTTCTGATTTCTTCTGCAGAAATTCCTGTTACTGTTTCTGTGATATATCTGAAATTACTGATCCTCTGTGTCTGAAATTTCTCACTGAGGTAACCTCGCATGTCCCTGATCCAACACCACATGTTTCATCAGAATTTGTTTCACCATTTGGGATTTATGATCCTTTTCCCAAGGTGACCTGTTACTGGACTGTTCAGAACAGTGAAGTTGTACGGCATGCCACGTGTCACTGGTTCATCTTCTGAGTCTGACCTTTGGACCAGAGAAATTAAAGTCCGTTCCATTTCTGGAACATCTTTAGGAATTTCATTTGGACCTCTGTAGCCCAAGATATTGCAGATCTCCCCAGGTATCCTGTTTATGGATGATTTCTGGAAGAGGATGGAACCCTAACTTGGAGAGATCATATCTCCCAGAATATAGCGAATCAGAGGCTGACCTTTGGAAAAAGTGTTCATCAGGATTTTATATTTGGGCCATACAATTTGTAGCTTCTAATACTTTTCCAATCTCGGAATATAGCAACTGTACCAAAACTTAGCAGTTTTAGTATTTAGGGTTTCTCCTAGCCTGGGGTCAAACTAGGGTTTGACTTTCCCGGAGATTTACCCAACCAAATTTCTTGATCCAGGTCTCTAAATTTCGGTTTTTATGAGGATAAAAATCCTATGCTGGTCTCACTCAAAAATTCCTCTTCTGTAGAAATCCCTAATTTCCACATCGAAACTGAAAATGCTTGAAATTGAATTCCGCATCGACAGAACGATGCACCATTTAATGGAGAGTCATCTTAGCATAATTTTGCTGAAAATATGTGGAGGAAGATCCAAAAAATAGGAAGCCCTAGTTCCTGTAGCTGCACAATGTCTTCTTCTCAGGTTAGCTCTGATACCATGTTAGTTTTTAAACATTTAAGCTAGCATTATGATAAGATCTTTTCACTGAGAGAATAACAAGCACAACAATCACATAATCACATCACAAGAGACAAGAGACACAAAGATTTTAGGAGGGGAAACCATAAATGGAGAAAACCCCTCAACTTCCTCTAAGATAGTATCACCACAAGATGTGATCCCAAAACAGTAAGATGACCTCCCAACACAATAGCAGCCTTCTGTCTTCTGTCAAGCCAAAGATTTCCTTCTCCAAAAGTGCGCCACACTTGAGAGAGCAAGAGAGCTAAGTCACAAGTGATAAATAGAGAGACTCTCACTCTCTATTTATATTCTTCCGTTTAATTGAAGTGCACTCAACCTAATAATTACTACTCGAGCCTACACCTTAATTAGTGTATAATAACTCAAGTGCCCCTAAACAGTGGGGACTTACCCAATGACTTGATATGACTTGTTTACATTATAATCCTCCCGATCGGAACATCGGGGCATGACCACATGACTCAAATACATAATAGAAACATCCCGGAATAAACATCGGGTTACAATAATATAAAATACATAGAAGAATACATTCCAAAGTTACATATACATCAACACTTGGATCACGTAAGTCTTAACACTCTTATGACTTAAATTTTATTTTTCACTTTCTACTTTTCATTGTGCGGATCATGGATCATAGAAGTATTAACATTCTTAAGAATTAAATTAAATTTTCTACTTTCCTCTTTTCCCTGTGCAGATCATGGAAGTCTTCACATTCTTAATACTTAACTTTTATTTTCCACTTTTCGCTTCCACTGTGTGGATCATGGATCACGGAAATGTTAAGTTCCTATTCTTTTGCATGACTTATGATACAAGGGTATTTTCCTAACTTCTTAGTGAATCCTTGGCACAACTAAGGAAAGATCCTAAACCTCAAAGGACTCCCATCTTTAAGCAGTTTCAATTACTTAAACCAGCTCAGACTTAGGTGTTTTGCGGGGGGTTGTTGTAATCTCACAGATCACACAAGGCTACCAATAATACATACAAAAATATACAGAAATATACACAGATACAAGAGACAAGAACAGATAGATAAATAGATTATATTATTCTCAATAGATCATACAAAGCCAAGAAATGAACTCAGTTCTTGTGAGGCTCAACAGCCTAATATATATAGGTTACAAACAGTTACAAAAATAACTACCTGTCGGTTCGGTGAACCGACACGACTATTAGTTAGTAGACTTAATGACTGTGTTTACTCGGTCGGCCGACTCAGTCGGTTGGTCGACTAAGTTGGTCCCTCGACTTAGTCGGCTGATCGACTAAGTCGACTTATGTCGACTTTCTCCTTCTACATCTCCCCCACAAACAAAACATTTCTTCATCCCGAAGAAATAGGGAGGTACAAAAATCGATTTGTCCCAAAAATTGATTACTGTTGAGGGCTGTGCAGTCGGATGGTTGGTCGTTTCTGAACACAGACTTCAACAATAGCTGGAGCTGTGATGGCCAATTGATGCTGAAAGTCGGTCCAACTCTGTAATGCATTCTCGATATCGATGGTCAAGGGAGTGATACTTGACAGGATCGACATCTTTTCAGCCATGGGTATTTCTGCTATGTTTTCCATGGTCGGACCCAAGAATTGATTTTGCTCGTCTGCAGCCTGGAGGAGTCTTTTTATGTGGGGGCAGAGGTTATCAACTTTCTCCAAGCTAGGTAGAGCCTGTTGAACCCACTGGTGGGCCTCACGTTCTAATTTCTGCAGCTTGTTGGTTTCCATGACAATCTGCTCCTCAATGGTCTGCCTTAGTTCTGCTTCTGTAGACTTCTGAGCCTCTAGAGCCTGGATTCCTTGTCGGGTTTGTCTCATCTGCTGATATACCTGCCCATAGTGAGTCGGCCAATCTCTGAGTACTTCCTCAGTGACAATAGATTCCTCCATATGGTCCTGTAAGACCTTGTATGCCTCTGAGAATGCAGTGTGTTGGGCCAATAGCAGTCGGGCAGTTTCTTCCTTCTGTTCTGCTTTAGTCTCTTTGAGGTGCGTCTGAATGGTTGATACCATCCCTTCAAAGATCTGATATGCCCTTTCCAAAGGTCGATCGGTAGCTACTTCGACAGGTCCGGGGACAATGGATTGGGCAAGAGACCTGCATTTTCCGAGAAACTCAACTTCTTCTGTCTCCTTGTCCCTGAGTTGTTTCCGTAGTGTGGTCGTCCTCCTCTTCGACTCTTTCGCTAGGGTTTTGAGTAGTTGGCCGACCTCTGAGTTGGTCAACGAGCTTGCATCCCATAAGCTAATCCTTAGTTGAGAGGGTCTATGAAGAGGTTCTTTTGTCTCCATTTCTTGTTCTGTTGGTTTGTCTTGAGGACCTGCAGAAGTGGAAGTTGGACCAGAGGTTGAAGGTGCTTGTGTCTGCAGGGGTTGTTCATTGGTCGGAGGTGGGATGTCTACTTCCGGTTGTGAAGATGATGGTGGTTTTGGCTGTGAATCAGGGGGTGGTGGAGGTGGTGGATATGATGGTGGTGGGTTAGCTAATAGGTAGTGTCGATACTTCTGGAGTGCAAATACCATTCCTAAGGCTTCCCTTTCCGTGGTTGAATAGTTCTTTTCAGCCTTATTTAATTTTCGACTGCTGTAAACTATAGGGTAATCCATCCCATCATCTCCTGGTTGAGTCAGAATTGCTCCAATTGCTATGCCTGATGCGTCAATATGCACATGAAATGTGGTCGACCAATTTGGGAATTTAAGTATGGGTGCTTCGACCAGTTTTTGCTTTAGTTTGTCGAAGGAGATCTAGCATTCTTCTGTCCATTTAAATTCGATATCGTCCTTCAGTAATTCTAGGTCGACCAATGGGTCGACATCGTTTTTGTCTTTTTGATTTAAGCTACAAATGTTCTTAGTTTGTTTCTCAGGGTTAGTGGTTTTAATTTGATGCAATAAATCAATGAATTGACCTACAGATTCGTCTATTTGAATGAGACGGGTTAACTGCTGGGTCGAGCTAAGTCAACTGTTAATAATGTTGTCTTGCTGTGCAATGTTTTGGAATATGTGTGTGGCTTCTTGATATGTCTGTTGTTCCTTGCTAGGGTCAGGGTATGCATTTGTGTTTTTGATTTTGCTAATCTGAGGGTTATCAAGCCCAGTTTTGGTGCCTTGTCGAGTGACAATGTGCAAGTTCTTAGTAGTTATTACATCATTCTTCTGGACACAAGACAAGACATTAACATTCTTTTTATTGATGATTTTTTCCAACATGGTAGGACAATCCTCCAAGGAGTGGTCGCCTACCCCACAGTGTGTACAAAATTTGAGGTCAGTTCTATCCTTGTACGGACAGTCTGCGCATCTGTGTCCTTCTTTGTAACAAATAAAGCATTGGGTGGGTCGACGACTTCTTATTTCGTGATTCCCAACGAATCGACCGGTTCTTCCAAACCCTTGTCGTCGATTGTCATGTCGGCGTTCGTATCGTCGGCCATCATTGTGTTGCCTGTTCTGGTTGTTGTTATTGTTTTGCTCCGTAGTCTGTGCTACTGCATTCATCTGGTAAATAGCCTGGTAGTTCTGTCTACTTTTTAGGTTAAGATGGCAGTCGGCCATGTTGTGATTTGCAGTTTCGCAGATAGCACACCAGGACGCCTTTCCATTCTTCATATTATAAGGACAGTCAGCGGTAGAATGGTCTCCACGTTCCTGGCAAATGTCGCAAAACGCCTTTTTTTGTACAAAACGGACATCTTGTCGGCTGAATTGCTGTCGACAATTGTCTTTGGAATGTCCAGCTGTTGAACAGTTAGTGCACCAGACTTCTTGGTTCTTCAGAGTCAGCTCTTTCAAGGACTTCTGCACGTTTTCCAGCTGTTCCTACAAACGGTGGTCGGTCTGATATGCAGGTATGTCTTCATCCATCTCGACCTGCAGAGCTTTTGTCAGCGCATCTTCATACGACTTGAAAGTTTCCAGACTGATGTGTCGACGAACCTTCTGTGATAGGCCTGCAAGGAACCATTGAATCAGTAATTGTTCGTCAATGGTATAGTCTAACTGGCTCAATAGATCCTTCCATCGTTTATCGTAGTCACGGACTGTTTCTCCTGGCTTCTGTGATGTTGTTTTCAGCTTCTTGGCGGCCAGGTGTTTAGTGTCTGGGGTCTTAAAAAATGATAGGAATTGCGATTTTATCTCGGCTTTTGTTGCTCTGGGCTGCCATTTAGAAAATGTCATGTACCATGTTAGAGCTCTTTTCCTTAGGGCTCCTACGAACTGGGCCATCTGGCGTTCTTCTTCTGTTACCTTGTTGGCCTCCCATATCGACTCACAGATGAACCAATGTCATCTGGGGTCTTCGTTGCCCTCATAAAGGGGAATCTGAGCAGATCCATGACCCATGTCGGAGTCACTGTCACTACTTTCTGAAGTTGGCGGGGTGGGAGGTGTGGGTGGGGGTGAAAGAGGTGGGGTCGATGATATAGTCGAACATGTGGGGGCTGACGATGGGGTTTTGGTCGACGGAACTTGTGCCTCCGTCGGTGGTCAATTATTTTTCACGGTACAGTGGATTGTTGATAATTTGTCTTCTCAATGACCCACTGTCACTTTGCGTGCTCAGGTCTGACTCTTGGTTATCTTCGAAAGTTGTATGTGGCAAGGGGGGTGCTCCTTCATGTGTCGGTAGGAGCAAGTGGATACTACAAAAGGAGGGTGCTGTTTGAAAGGTCACCCAGTTCCCTTCGACCGGTTGACGTATAACAAGGTGTCGTCCCGGGTACGGTTCATCACCTAGTCGGCTCCAGATTGTGATGTCACCAGCTCTTAGTCGGAGGTCGTCTTCAATAATAGTTTGTATTACGGTATGGGAATTGGCGGGGGACAGGGTTACTTCATCAGGAACCACTATTTGGAGAGCTTCTTGCTGCTCTATCCACACTTCTTATGCCTTAGGGGCCGTCTCTTCGTCTACGCCTTCTTCGTGTCGGTCATGACCCGACTCTGGCGGATTCTCATCTCGGTCGGTCTCCCTAGAGTTTTGTTCTCGACGCAGCTCATCGGCTCGTTCACGTCTGGCGGCCCTTCTTTGCTGTAGTTCGTCCCTCTCGATTCTTTTAATGTTCGACATACTTTCATACAATACTATCAATTCCTCTTTGGTCGACTGTTCACTACTGGCTTAAGTCTGGTCGACTGGTATCCACCATGCTCCCTCTCCAACACACGACCAGCTACCCCCCCATAGCCTACCCGACGCTTCTTAGGAAGCTCGGATAATGCTGTCTATTTGCTCAGGAAGTATTCCCACTCCCTTTCAGCAATGAATTTTTCCCACTACTTCTGTTTCTCCGCCCAGTTAGTATTTGAGGGTGGTTCGCGTAGTAGTGGTCGAGCTTCGACAATATGGCCTGCTCCTCTTTCTATTAATAACTTGAACAGCAAAGTCGGCAAGGAACAAAAGAATTGATCAGTAAATTCTGTGAAAAATTTCTGTCGAACAGTTTCCACAGAAGTCCTGTCTTCGACTGCTTGTTCCTCACAGAAGTCGTCGGCTATCTTTTCGAACCACTCCGATAGATTAGTACGTCCTCCTCGGATCAGTTTCTGGAGTAACTGTTCTTCTTTAGTCTTGTCCAGTTTTCTCATCCAAAATCTTCTTCAGCAAGTGTGGCACGGATTCGACAAATTTTTCGTGAGTGTCAGTGAAAAATATGGCTTTTGCTTCTGCGACTGTCAATCTGTTCCTTCTCGCATAATTTTGTAGATAGTTAGCAATTTTTCGCTCCCACTAGTCCTTTATCTCCTGCTCTGGTATCATATGTGAATATATATTCCAGTTATGTACTACCGGCAACGGAACCAATGTTGTAATCTCACAGATCACACAAGGTTACCAATAATACATACAAAAATATACAGAAATATACACAGATACAAGAGACAAGAACAGATAGATAAACAGATTATATTATTCTCAATAGATCGTACAAAGCCAAGAACTGAACTCAGTTCTTGTGAGGCTCAACAGCCTAATATATATAGGTTACAAACAGTTACAAAAATAACTACCTGTCGGTTCGGTGAGCCGAAACGACTATTAGTTAGCAGACTTAATGACTGTGTTTACTCGGCCGACCGACTGAGTCGGTTGGTCGACTAAGTCGGTCCCTCGACTTAGTCGGCTGATCGACTAAGTCGACTTATGTTGACTTGCTCCTTCTACAGGGGTGTATAGTGGCTAGTTCTTAAAAAATTCAACATCCAAACTCTCCTTAACAGTTTCTCCCCCTTAGGTACTTAGAGAATTACACATGGTTTCACTAAATAGGGAAGGCCAAACCCAGGAGAGCATGTTGGCTTCCCTATGAGGGGTCCCTTAATCTAGCTTTAACAACAAATAAATACAAAATCTTTGTAAAAATTCAAAGGAACCATGCTACACTGTTTGAGCCACCCAAAAATACCAAACACAAGTTACAATCATTCAAATAGAGTAGGATTATCTTTTCCAATAACTAAGTCAACCTAATAGGTTCAAGGAAAGGAAGTTGAGTAAGTGCATATCCTACCAATAATAATTTCCATAACTAAATAAACCCTAAACTTAAGAGCACATCTGAATAATCAACCCTACTTTTCATCAACCACGATATGAGCCTCCTTGATAGATAAACTCTAAATCATAGAAAAGAAACAATAAGCTTCAAGTGGCGGGGGGGATTGATCCTTCCAGTGATCAATTCCATTGAAGATTGCAAAGTGTAATGTACGTATATCTTTGGTAGATATAAGGTCAAGGTCATGATATCATCGGTCAAGAATAACTCCGTTGAAAGAAACTAACACCTAAGATAAGTGCTAAGAACTAGAGGTGCTTGTGCATAAAACACCTTTATGATCAATGACAGGGAAATATCACAGAAAAGATCAACAACTGTGATCCATTTCGCTGATTCAACTAGCATGGATTAACGAATTCTTGGTGTGTATGGAATTTTTATACAATCCACCTTAGGGTATTTGGGGTCCACCATTGATCTAGATATGATTGTCCTCCAGCATTATGCTGATCCAACTAGCAAGTGAGTTAACTGCAGAGATGGGAATGAAATTCTAATGCAATCTAGTTCATCGTAGACTTGAATTCCGCTCTTTGTTGAGTGTTATAGGGACCATAAGCTGGGTTGGTTAACTTGGCAATTCGGCTAAATATAGAACTAACAAAAACGTAACACAGTCGATCTAGCGGCTTCATACAGAGGGTCTTGGCATCAACCCGATTTGAAAATTACTTTTGTCAGTAAACCCAAGGCATTATCCTTGCAAAAATATGGAAAATATACATTAATACCTCTATAGACACACTTTAAGCTCATAAATCAAAGGAAAACATGCAAATGTTGGTGACTCTTTACATAAGCTATTACATCATTTGAGTGGACATTTTCCTTAATACAAAGCACAATCATTTACAACGGAGAGTGTGATTAACAGTTTCATAAGCATCATTCCATTAGTGAAATTGAAAATCCTAATTATCATTTCCTTGGCATTGGGACGTAAATATACATGAAGCAACATACCCTATTTTTAGAAGAATAGCAGAAATAAAAACCTCAGTAAGGAAACCGATTTGTAATAGAGCCGCAATGAAAAGGGAACATCCACGTTCCACCCAACCATATATTAGGCACATATCACTCCATCCTCAATCACCCCTAAGCTAAAATGTGCATGCCGAGAGTGGTGACAGTCAAACTCAGTCCAGTTTTCTAGAGAGAAATCACTTGCCTCACATAGAGTGCTCACACAACAAGTATTCCTTGTTCCAACATACTCAACGGAGTCCCTCCTCCTAGCATATGATTCCTTATTTATTCATTTTTTGTTTTTCCTGGGTCTTTTGCAGCTATGGCCAATTCCCCCTAGGAATTTCCGCTCCACTACCTCTTTGATTCCCAAGGGTGGGTCTAGCACCATACTAGCATTCCTACGCCTAGTGTAACTTTCTTGATAGGGGCCCTTCATGTCCCCCACTCTCGCATGCGTAGATTCCTCATTCAACATGGTTGTCCCTATCATTCATATTTTTATTACAAGAATAATGTTTCAGTTTCATTTTTCCTGTAAGGATCGATTGGAATATTCCATGTTCTCCAATCACATTCAAAAACAAAATAGTCTTTTCAAAATATTACAAATAAATTCTATCACTTGGGGATATTACTTCTTTTCCCTCTTATTGTAACACTATCCACGGTGTTCTTAGTCATCTTCCATAGTTCCTGGGAAAAGACTTGTATACTTCTTTCACATAGTATCTTCTAATTCCAAGGTCGCCTCCTCTGGGCTAAAGTGATTCCATTTGACTCTTACCCCAGCGACTACTTGGTTCCAAAGCATAGTTTCTTTCCTGTCCAAAATGTGCGTCAGTTCCACCTGAAATTCTCCCTCTGGTTCCACCTATGCCACATTACAATAAATAATGTGAGTGGAATCATATATATATATATATTTCTTTAGTAATCAAATGTGAAAAAAATTATGAATTCTTAAGTGTGCTGGAAGAGGCAGCTTGTATACCGAGGGTCCAATTGTTTCCAATACTTGAAAGGGTCCACAGAACCATGATGCTAATTTAGTGTAGCTTCCCAATTTTAGGGAGCTCTTTTTGGGCTTGACTCGGACGTAAACATGGTCTCTAACCGAAAATTCTTTATGTTGTCTTTTCAAGTTAGCATTTGGCGATCCTGTGCCACCTTCAAGTTCTTCTATACTTCCTGAAAAGTTTGTTCAATGTCTTGCAACATTTTAGGTCCTATCATAAAATGATCCATAGGGCTATCCCAACTAACAGGGGTAGTACACTTCCTTCCGTATTGGATTTCAAATGGAGTCACCTTGGAAGAGGCCTGGTGGGAATTATTGTATGCAAATTATGCCAGATGCAGATAGTCTTCCCACTTAGTAGGTCTTTCCATGACATACATCCTTAATATGTTCTCAATGACTTGGCTTGTTCGTTCTGTTTTCCCATCCGTTTCAGGGTGATAGCTAGTGCTAGAGTTTATCTTGGTTTCCAACCATGCAAACAATGACTTCCAAAAATTGGATGTAGACTTGACATCTCAAATAGAATATACCATCTTCGGCACTCCATGAAGTAGAAATATCTCCTTCAATAATATTTCTGCAACATTGACAGCCTTGTAAGTCAATTTCACAGGTATAAAATAAGCATATTTTCTTAATTTATCAACCACAACCATAATTGAACCATGTTGTTTTTTAGTCAAAGGAAAACTTGTGATAAAATCCAAATATATTACCTCCGATTTCCATTCAGGAATTTGTAAGGGTTCTAATAAACCTGATGGATGTTGGTGTTCAACCTTCACCTGTTGACATTCCAAAAATTTAGAAAAGTAATCAACTAGATCAACCTTAAAATTAGGCCAAAAGAATTGCTTCATGAGAGTTGTTATCATCTTTTGATAACCAGGGTGTCCTACATAAAGAGGTTTTTGCATTTCAATCTAAATAAACAACTTTAATTATGCAAAATTAGGCATGTATATTCTTCTTTTAAAACAAATTAATCCTTTTTGGTCTACTTTGAATTATGTCCCATTCAAGTTTACCTCTTCTATTAGCATCTTATTCAGTAGGTTCCCATGTTCAATATCATGGATGCTATCTATTTTTTATTATGCTCAACAGATCACCTTCTGGTTGACTCACAATGATCTCAGATACTTCGTGAGTTCTTCGGCTGAGTGTATCAACCACTGTATTTTCCTTACCTTTGATATGCTTCACTTCAAAGTCAAATTTGCGGAAGAAGGACATCCATCATGCCTGTATGGAATTGAGTCTAGCCTAAGTAAACAGATGCTTTACATAGGTGTTATCTATCAATAAAAGGAAATTTTTCCCTAACAGGTAGTGACGCCACATCTTTAAGGCATGTACTACTGCTGCTAATTATAGATCATGCACTGCATAATTTCATTCAAGTTCCTTCAAATTGCACGATTTGTAACACACCACATGTCCTTCTTGAGATAGCATTCCCCGCAATCCCTCGTTGCTAGCATTTGTACATATTGTGTAATATTTATAGTGGTCACCCACCTTTAGGATCGAGACCATGGTTAACAACCTTTTTAGACTTTCAAATATCTCCTAATATTTTACAGACCATACAAAATTTACTCCATTCCTTTATAAGGAAGTAATAGAATAGGCTATCCTTGAGAACCCTTGGATGAACCTTCGGTAGTACCCAGTGAGTCCCATGAAAGATCGAATGTCAGCAACATCCTTATGCACAAGCCATTCCAGAATTTCCTTTATCTTCTGTGGATCTACTGCAATCCCTTTTTCTGAGATGACATGTACTAAGTAGTGAATTTATTTCTTGAATAATTCACACTTCTTGAATTTAGCATACAGCTGGCGGTCTCTTAGGGTTTGTAGTACAATTTTCAAGTGTTGTTGATGTTCTTTTTCTGTCCTTGAGTAGATAAGGATATTGTCAATGAAAATCAACACAAATTGATCAAAGTACTTGTTAAATATGATATCCATCAGACACATAAATGTAGCAGGGGTGTTTGTCAATCCAAAAGGAATTAATATGAATTTGTAATGGCCATAACGGGTCCTAAAGGTTTTTTTGTTAACATATTCTTCCTTAATCATGATCTGGTGGTAACCAGACCTCAAATCCAATTTGGATAAGAATTTTTCTCCCCCTACTTGATCAAACAAGTCATTAATCCGAGGAAGAGGATACTTGTTTTTTATGGTCACTTTATTTAATTGTTTATAATCTATGCACAGTATTAAGATCCCATCCTTTTTCTTGAAAAATAAAACTGGGGTTTCCCAAGGTGATACACTAGGCCTGATATATCCCCTTTCTAGTTGTTCTTATTACTATATTTTCAATTATGTTAACTCGGGGATACTCATTCAATAAGGTACTTTGGATGCTGGAGCAGACCCATGTAGAAATTCAATGGAGAAATCTATCTCTCGTGTAGGGGGAAATCTAGGTATCTCCTCTAGGAATGCATCCATGAATTCACTTAAAACTAGCTGGTCCCTTACATATGTTGGGTTTTCATTAAGGAGTAGGTCAGCAATCTTTACAACATAGAGCTTACAACTATTCCTCAAACACTTCCTTCATTGTAAGGAAGATATCTGCCTTAAGGAAACAAGATTACTAAAACCATTTACCTTCTTAACAATCTTATCTTCAGCTACATAAGTAAATTTTTTATCAAATCAATTTAGTACTACTTTATACTTTTCTAAAATATCCATACCAATAATCAAATCATAAGACCCTAGAGGAAATACATTCAAATTGATCCTAGTTACATAATCCTGTATTGAAACTTCACAATTGGCAACAAACTCTGTTACCTTGTTTTTTTCTCCAGTGGCCAGTTGGACTAACCAAGGCCTTGCATGCCTTACCTTGGTGAGCTGAGAACTATCCATCATTTTTGGAGTGACGTAACTTAAGGTAGCTCCTAGATCAATTAATATAGAGATATTTTGGTTAGAAATAGTACCTTCAAACTCTACGATTGTAGATTGATGATCTTCATGTCGATCATCAAGAGATGCATTAATTTGATGGAAACGTTTTCCAATTTCTCCCACAGTGGAAGCATCTTGCAGGTTGTGTACAGTCTTGTTGGATTCATCGAGGAGTAGGTAGTTCCTTTGTACGTGGGGACCTCCGCATTCCCAACACTTCAAAGGTTCCTTGGGGGTTCCAGTAGCCCATTTAGGTCCAAGGTGAATGGTTTTATTGTCCTTACACTGAAACTATCCATCTCTGTTATAGGAATTTCCTTGAGTATTCCTTGGCATTTTTCTGAAGGGCGGTGGTTGGAATCCCTTTGTTCCAATGGTTAAACTTTTCTTGCTTCTTGTCCTTCCAAGCTTTGCAGAAGTCATTCCTTTGTTTATACTGCTCAAAACATAGTCTTTCTTTTCTTAACACTTAATCTAGAGTCTTGGGGTTTTCAAATTCAATCCAATATTTGTAAGACTATGGCAAGCAACTTAAGAATCGTTGGAATTTTAACTTTTCTTCTTTAATGTATGACATGAAACATAGAAGCTCTAGAAATTTATGGATGAGGTCCTCCATGGTCATTTGACCAAGTTTCAATTCATATAATTCCTTGGTCTTCCTTTCATAATAGCTTTCTAATAAATACTGATTCTTGAAGGGTTTCTTAAATTCTGACCATTACAGGTTCTTCTCTTTTAATCCATGGGAGATATTTAGGTCCTGCCACCAAATGTTGTCCTTTCCTTTCAGGTTGTAAACTGCCATCTTTAACTTCATGTTGTTGGAGTAGTTGTAGATCTCTAAGTACTTTTTAATATCCAGCAACCAAGATTCTGCTTCATCTCTCATCCTAGATTCCCCATCAAACCTGGCGTGTTTAATTTTATTGAATTCTCCTTTGCGCTGGTCCACCTTTCTTTTACTCATTGGCTGGGCTTGATTCCTAGATTTTTGTGTTTCCTGGGAGGAACTATCTTTTCTTTTGGCATGGTCCCCTACTTCCAGGTCCCACCCAGCTTCTACTTGTGGTATTTCCCCATTTTTTTGTTCTTGCGGGATTTGCAGTAATATTTCATTGAGCTCTTGCTATTTTTCTTGATCCTTTTTAAGGTGTTAATATTCTTCTTTGAAGCTCTATAATTCCACTATTAGATTCTTCACGGTTTCCAGTACCTTGATAGCTTCAGAATGCTCTAGTTCTGCCTGTGTTGGGGTAGGTAGTGGTATACCTTGTTCAGGTAGATACTAATGATCATTTTGTGAGGCTGTCGTTGTAACTTGTTATAGAATTATCCCATGTTTGTACACAAAAATTCCAATGCAAAACGTCAAAGTTAGAACAATTATTTTTTCATAATGTCACGGAACTAGGGGTTCCCAAAGGGCGATAGGGTTGAATCTGTAGCTCTGATACCATATGTAACATACCCATATAACCTATAAAAATGCATATATAAAAAAAATTCAAGTAAAATTTATTTCACATGAATCTTGGCTATAACCTTTCATAACAAATCATCCTTATGATAAAATAATTAACAATCGTTAAATTTCCACATGTGAATCCACTTAAGCAATGAGAAGGTCGTTTTCGGACTAAACTAATTTTCCCACTTACACCTTCCACATTCCTCCTTTCCTCCTTCTAGTGTGGACTCCAAGAATAGGAAACTCGACAAACAACGAAATTGTTTATCCGCATCTCCTTCTTCCGCATTCCACCTTTCTGTAGACGAACTCTAGATTGCGGGAATCCACGCTCGACCACATCCTCCTTCTAATTTCACTTTTCCTTTCTGCTTTCCTCTATGCAGATCACGAATCATGAAAAAATTAACGTTCTTATGACTTAACTGTTCCTTTCCACTTTCCGCTTTCCATTATGTGGATCACATATCACAGAAGTATTAACACTCTTAAGACTTAACTTTTATTTTTCCACTTTATGCTCTCTGATCATGTATCCTGAAAGTCTTAAAACTCTTACGAATTACCTTTTCTTTTCTTCTTTCTACTTCCGTTGTGCGGGTCATGGATCGCGGAAGTCTTAACATTCTTATGACTTAACTTTTGTTTTCTACTTTTCCCTTTCCGCCGTGTGGATCACGAATTGTGAAAGTCTTAACATTCTTAAGACTTAACTTTTATTTTTCGTTTCCCTCTTTCCGCTGTGCGGATTGCAGATCGTGGAAGTCTTAACATTCTTAAGATGTAAATTTTATTTTCCTCTTTCTACCATGCAGATCGTGGATCGCGTAAGTATTGACATTCTTAAGACTTAAATTTTCTTTTTCACTTTCTGCTTCCGCTATGGAGATCATGGATCGTGGAAAAATTAAATTCCTAGTCTTTCGTAGGCCTTTCGATCCAAGGGTTTTTTCCTAACTTCTCAGTGAATCCTTGGCATGAATAAGGAAATATCCCAAACCTCAAAGGACTCCCTGCTTTAAGCCATTTCAGTTACTTAAACCAAGTCAGAATTAGGTTTTTTTGGGGGGGCGCGGTGTCCTGTGGCCAGTTCTTAAGAACTTCAACAACCAAAATCTCCTTCACAGTTTCTCCCCTTTAGGTACTTAGAGTATTACACAGGGTTTCACTAAACAGGGAAGGCCAAACCCGGGAGAGCATGTTGGCTTCCCTACCAAGGGTCCCTTAGGATGGATTTAACACCAAATAAATACAACATCTTGGTAAAAATTTAAAGGAATCGTGATACATTGTTTAAGCCACCCAAAAACACCAAACACAAGTTACAATCATTCAGACAAAGCATGATTATTGTTTCCAAGAACTAAGTCAACCTAAGAGGTCCATGGAAAGGAATATGAGTAAGTGCATATCCTACGAATAATAATCTCCATAACTAAAGAAATCCTAAACTTAAGAGCACATCCCAATCATCAACCATGATATCAATATGCTTGATAGATAAACTCTAAATCAAAGAAAATAAATGATAAGATTCGAGTTGGAGGGGGGATTGATCCTTCCAGTGATCAATTCCAGTGAATATTGTAGAGTGTAATGAATGTACATGTTTGGTATATCTAAGGTCAAGTTTTTTAGATCAACGATTAAGAATAACTCTATTGAAATAAACTAATTCATGAGATAAGAGCTGAGAACCAGATGTGCTCATGGATAAAACACCTTTATGATCAACGGTAGGGAAAGATCACATAGATGATCAATGGCTATGATCCATTTCACTGATTCAACTAGAATGGATTAACAAACTCTTCGTGTGCAATTTTTTTTTATACAATCTGCTTTAGGGTATTTGGGGTCCACTGTTGATCTAGATCTGATGGTCCTTCAGGATTTTGTTGATCCAACTAGTAGGCGAGTTAATTGCAGAGATGGGAGCGGAATTCTAATGCAATCCAGTTAATCAAAGACTTGAAGTCCACTCTTTTTTTAGCATTATAGGGATCATAGGTCAGGTTGGTTAACTTGTTGATTCAGCTAAATATAAAACCAACAAAAATTTAAGACAGTTTATCTAGCGAATTCATACTGAGGGGCCTAGCGTCAACCTATTTTCATCATTACTTTCATTAGTAAACCCAAGGAATTATTCGTGCAAAAATATGGAAAATATACATCTATACCTCTATAGACACTCCTTAATCTCATAAACCAAAGGAAAACATGCAAATATTGGTGACTCTTTACAGAAGCTATGACATCATTTGAGTGGCCATTTTCCTTAATACAAAGCACAATCATTTACAATAGAGAGTGTGATTAACAGTTTCATAAGCATCACTCCATCACTGAAATTGAAAATCCTAATTATCATTTCCTTGACATTGGGATGCAAATATACATGAAGCAACATACCCTGAGTTTAGAGGAATAGAAGGAATAAAAACCCGAGTAAGGAAATGGTTTTTAACAGAGCCACAATGAAAAGGGAACAACCACGTTCCACCCAATCGTATATTAGGCACAGATCACTTCATCCTCAATCACCCCCAAGCTAAAATATGCATGCTGAGAGTGGTTACAGTCAAACTCAGTTCAGTTTTCCAGAGAGAAAACACATGCCTCACAAAGAGAGCTCACACAACAATTATTCCTTGTTCCAACATACTCAGCAGTGTCCCACCTCCTAGCATATGCTTCCTTCTTTATTCTTTTTTTGTTTTTCCTAGGTCATTTGTAGCTATGACCAATTACCCCCAGGAATTTCTGCTCCACTACCTCTTTGATTCCCTAGGTTGGGTCTAGTGCCATACTGGCATTCCCACGCACGGTGTAACTTCTCTGAGAGTGACCCTTAACGTCCCCCACTCTCGCGTGCATAGATTATTCATTCAACATGGTTGTCCCTATCATTTAGATTTTATTACAAGCATAATGTTTTAGTTACATTTGTCCTCCAAAGACCGATTGGGATATTCTAGGCTCACCAATCACATTCAAAAATAAAATAGTCTTTTCAAAATATTACAAATAGAGTTTATCACTTGGGGATATTACATAGATGCCACAATAAGGACTCCTTATCGTCTCTATCGCGATGATAGTAAGTGGAATTATTAGAAAATACATGGCATCATTTTTGTCACATGATAAACATCTCTAAATGTCATAGGATATTGCATAACATAAACAATGACTGAAAATGCACTTGAATAACCAAATATTTAAGGGCATGTGTCTCCATATAAAGCTGGAGGGGTGAAAATAGATAGATCATTGGAATTGTGACATCATATGAAATTAAAATTGGAACAACCATTGTTTGTCATTATCCCGACAGTTTGAAGTTGAAAGTGAGAAGCAATGGTCATAAGAATTTGGTACAAATGTACTAGTGCAGCTTGATGGGGCTATCCATGCTTCTCTAGCATGAGCTCATTTATTTCCTAGTAGAGGTATTGATTCCTTTGACTCTATTGGAAGAGGTTTCGTTTCCTCTATCTCTACCAGTAGAGGTTTTGATACTAACTCTAGCTCTATTGGTGGAGGTGACGATGTCGCTGGCTCTCATAAGATAGATAGTGATGATGCCTCTGTAGGAGGTGGATTGGATATGTCATAGCAGTTATTGGGTAGGAGATATATTATATTTGGCATATTGTATCATCACTTTGATATTATATATGTTCATATCTACATATCTAATGCATTTTTCATGTTCATGTTAATGTTGGTGTTTAATTGTGTTGATGCTTATTTAAATGTTGATGGTGATGTGTTTTATGTTTCTTATATGGTGAAAATCATCATGATGATGACATGTTTATGTTTGTGTGGTGAAAATGATGACAATGGAATGTTTATGTTTGCATTTATTGTTAGATAGATGTGTTAGATGATGTTTAAATATGTCAGATGTATATGTTATCTCAATATGTAATGTAAAATTTATGATGGTATGTTCATGTTTATTTTTATTTTTTGGTTAATTATGGTATGATGGTGTTTATTTTTAAGTTTGTTAGATACTGACAATGATAATAATGGTATGTTTATGTGTATGTCATGAAAAATATGACGATGTAGGAACGATTATGTTTATGCTTATGCTTATGATTATGTTTATGTTTATGATGGTATGATCATCATGTTTATGTTTGTTAGGTGTTGAAAATGATGTTGATTGTATGCTTATATAAAATAACTTTATACTATTCAAAATCATGTGGGTATTTAAATCACTAACTATTTTAGTATACAAAAACATCATAATTTCCATTGAAAACTATGTTATAAAACAAGTTGTATGACTTAACAAGTTTTGAAAGCATTAGAAAGTTTTAAAAGTTTTCAAAATTTTAGCATCCTTTGGAACATTTTTAATATTAAATAATTATTTATTTGAGAATAGCTTACATATAGTTAACACCCATAAACATAACATATCAACTATACTACAACACAAGTCAATATTTTCGACCTTTGTAAAAACGTTATTGTATTTTAAAAATTTGTCAAAATTTTAGCATTATTTGGACCATTTTTCATATTAAATAATTCCAACCTGAATTTTGTAGACAATTTGAAGTATGGTTTCATATATAGGTTGATATATTGGTTAGAAAATGAACTTGAAAGTATGGTTGGTTGTTTTGTCATCGTAAATGTTAAAATACGGATTGGATTAATGGTGATTGAAAATGTGGAAAAATGTTTCAAGTAACTTAATGTAGGTTAAAATTTTTAGTTTTACATAATATAATTGAATTAAAAATACCATTGAATTAAATATTTTTATGAGTTTTGTATTAATAATGGATGAAGTTGTGGCAACTCTATGATTTGTGATTGTTGTATAATTTGTCATAATATCATGTCTATAATTTTTGTATAGTTTCTCGTAGTATTATTTTTATGTCATAATATTTTTTTGTTTGGTTTTCATATTGTTCTCATATAATTTGTATGGATATTATATTTTATTGTAATTTTCTTAGTAATGCAGTAAAATTTGTCATAATATTATACTTATATAATAATATTATTTTGATGCAACTTTATGTTGAGCATTATGAAATAATATATAATTATTTTTAATGAGGAAATTAAGTCTTCATCGTTTAACATTGTGTATAACTTAATTATTCAAATGATAAACATAAATGAATCATTTTTATAAATGTAACCAAACATCATAGAAAAAAGTCAAGTATTAACATGTAATATTATTATAATATATGAATACGAACATCACAAATAAAAATTTAATATGAACACCAATATGGCCTATCAATGTATCACTCAATATTTTGATAGTAACTCACTTTCCAATAACAAATATCAAAGCTTTAATAGGAAGAAAAACAAATGATTGAAAGATAACTTGGTTATAACAAAAAATAGGATGAGTTAGGGTTTTCTAGCATGGACATGCATTTGAGGTTTTGTATTAGCTCGGGGTGCAAGCTCTTTCTGGTGAGGATGGTGTTAATGGAGCTTCCCTAGGGTCACCTTGACGATGAATTCTTTCATGTTTCATTATTTTTTCCCGGTGTTATTGTTTATTGGGGATAGCTAGTCTCGCTGGTATGACTACATGGTTTGGACTTTCTTCCTCACATTTAGTTGAAGCTGCAAATTTTATGGCAGATATGGAGGATTCAATTGAGAAGGTTGTTGTTGTGTCTTCTATGGCTAAGACTCGGGGGGGCCTGTGACTACGAATGACCTGGCATCTGGTCCTACTTTGGATGATGGGATATTCTTGGATTTTCTTGGGAGGATACCAAACTCTATGGTAAGTACATATCTAGGGTTTGCAGATCTGGCAGGTGTTGGGAAGGATTTGGAATTCTTGGTTTCCTATGGGCCGGCTGACATGGTTATTGAGGACATTACTGATTTTGGGTGTTGTGGTGCTGATTTGGCTCCTCTTGGGTCTATGCCCATTATTACATCGGATGAGCTTACCAGGTTTTTATACCCTTGTCAAGTGGAGAGGGCTTTTAAACCCTGATTGGTGACCATCCATTCCTCTTTCATAGTGGGTGAAGTTTTTGTATCTGAGCCTGAACAAGGTCTAAATCGGTGTCTAGCGGTGGGTGATATACCGGTGGTTCCTTCTTTCTCTTATGCGGGTGGCCAGGGTGGCTCTCTTGTTGAGGCCGAGGTGAACACTACTGAGGTTGATTCTACCCTTTCTCTTCCTAAACAAACTATAGGTTGACAAAAACCTCTGCGCAAAAAATTGAATTGCTCGATGAGATTCTTTAGCTTTAGGGGTGGATGTGTTCATGGATGGTGTAGAGGGTTTATTTAATACAGCAGTGGTGGGGTGGGCCCATGGGAGGCATTTCGGGAGGAAATTTCTCAATAGGTGGGTCGTTGATCAATGGGGGGAATTTTTTCCTCTATTGAGCATGACCATGGTTCTTGCTAAAGATTGGTTTTCATTCATCTTTGACTCTCAGGAGATGGTGCATAGGGTTCTTGGGTCACAGTGGTGCATGGATGGCATTCTACTGTTTCTGGAGCACTGGGATCCTCTGTTTGATGCTAAGACAGAGAAGGTGGCATTGGAACCTTTGTGGGTTTGGTTTTGTGGTTTACCCATGTACATTTGTATGTATTCTCATTTTATAGAGTTTGGGAATTTTCTAGGATAATTTGTTGCTGTGGATCTATCCTTCCAGTCTTCAAGGATTATGACGATGGAAAGGTTATTAGTCAATATTGATCTAAAGCTTGGGATTTTTATGGACATACAAATCAAGCCTTCAACAGGTACTTTTTCTCAATTTTTGGATTATGAAGGTGTCCCTTTCGAATGCCACCGCTATCATGAATACGACGACCTGTTGGCTTCTTGTCCATTACCTTTTCGGGGAAAAGGTCTGCATTTTGGTGGTCTATTTCAGGTAAGGCTGGGTTTGTTCAAAGTTCCTTCTCGGATGGGGGAGGTATTAGGAGGACACTCTCCATGCATTGGAGTGCAGGAGTTTGGGTTGGGGAGGTGCCTTCTGTATCAGTTGATCCCATTCACTCTTCTCCTACTGTTGTAGGTGCATCCGGTGAGCATACTATTGCTCCTCAACCGAATATTAATTCAACTACACCGGATATGTTTTCTACTTGTACATCCTCTGAAATTTCATTTAAATTACATGCTATTTTGGATGATTCTGCGGTGGTTTCCTCTCTCGTGGCCAGCTCTCCACTTTTTTCTAATGGGATAACCTATTCGATTCTTGAGGTCAGTTATTTATTTTCTCCTTCTATTATTTCCACTGAACCTTCATCCTCTAGCACCTTATAGAGGCATAGCATATGATACAATCTAAGAAATCAAGAGGTGTTAGAAGCAGACTCCTGGGCTAGGGGATTATTTGTGTTTTCTCGTGCTTTTTCTTCTTTGCGGAGTTGTGGGAGAAAATCACACTTCTCATGAGCACAAGAGCATGATTTGTTGGATGTGGCATTAGGGAAGCAATATTCTATTAAATAGGCACTTGGAGCAATGAAATCCCAAAAAGGGGTTTTCACATAAAGATTATGTCCTTCAATTTTTGTGGGTTGGCAAACCCCTCCAAAAGATCATCTCTTCGGAGTTTGATTGAGATCAATCAGCTTGATGTGGTTCTTATACAAGAAAATTTGGGTTTGAACGAAGATGTGTCTTGTATTTTATAATTGCTTCTTCTGGGACGAATGTTTGTTGCTTTGGATGTGCATGGGTGCTCTGGAGGTTTGGCTTTGGAATGGAATTTGAAAAGTTGTCGTTGCGATGGTATGCAGAGTTTTTCCTCTAGTATTGGACTTGAAATTTATGATGCACACCTTGGGAAGGTGTTGACTATATTGAACATTTATGGAACTTATGTGAATAGGGTGCCATTTTGGAATACTCTGTTAAGTAAGGATTTTTGTCACTAATAGGGAGGTGGTTTTGGGAGGGGACTTTAATCGCCCCATGGGATTTGTTGAGGTTTGGGGGTCCTAGGGTCATCCTAGATGCCTTGGAAACTTTTTTTATTAAATCCTTTGTGCAAAAATATTTGTTGGATATTTCTCCTATAAAATTTTCCCCAACTTGGCAGAATAAGAGGACTGGTGAGAATAGGGGTTCCAAGAGATTGGACATATTCTTGGCTATGGATCGATTGGTTTTGGAGTGTGATTTGGTTCGTCAATGGGTGGATTGTGGGGGGTAATCTGATCATTGTCCTATTTTCTTTGATATTCAGGGAAGGAGTCAGAAATCTCCTAGTCCTTTCAAATTTAATCCAGAGTGGTTAAAAGATCCCTCTTTTTGTAAATTGGTACATGATCTATGGATTCCCATCCCTATTGGGTCTCGAGATGTTTTCGGGGTCCTCTTTATGGATATAATTTGTATATTAAAACAAGATACTATTACTTGGGCCCATGCAAAATGGTTGCATGATGAACACAACCTTTGTGACTATGAATTTTTTCTGGATCAGATTATTAACAGGCCTGGTTTGGGCTCCCTTGACCAGATGACTAAAGCTGAAGTAATTTCTTGTGAAGCTAGATGCAGGAAGATTTTGGGACACAAAAAATCTTCCTGGAATTTAAAAAGTAGGTCTCTTTTTTTAACATGTGGGGATGAAAATAAAATATTCTTTTCGGTTTTTGAGAAGGGAAGGAAATTATCAAATACTATTTGGGAACTCAATGATGATCGAGGGGGTCTGGTCTCTTCTTTTGATGGATTGGTTCGGTTAGGGGTGCGACACTTTGGAGACTTATTCACAACTCTGACCGGTTCATCTCTTGTAGAAATTGTTCGTGTTGCCCATTTTTTCCCTAGGTTTGTGGATGATAATGATAACCAGATGCTCATGGAGGAAGTTACAAATAATGAATTACTTAAAATTCTACATTCCTTTCATAAGGACAAAAGTCCGGGACCAGATGGGTGGCTTGTTTAGTTCTATCTCAAGTTCTTTGATCTTGTGGGTGGTGATATGTTGAAGGTTGTTGAAGAGCCCAGGTAGGCTGGTAATCACAGGGACTTCACTTAGCGAACCTCTCACATATCACGTGCGATCATGGGATATTAAAGAATGCCCTTAATTTCAAGAGATATTGACCCAAAATCTTTTTGTTGAAACCCCCTCCCAATACTTAAAAAATTCCTCCCCACCCCTTTTTATACCCCAATCCTTATAAACCACCCTACCCACCCCCACCTCAAACCCCTCATCCCCCCAATACCTGCAATATATTGGTTTGATTTTTTATAATTTTAAAGCCCAAAATATGAACTAACATGATAGGATATTGGTAAACAAGTGAAGACCCCGTGCTGGTAATGTACATGGGCCTATGTTATCAAATTCTATTTCTCTTATTCCAAAAAAGAAGAAGCCAGAAAATTTTGATGATTTTCAACCTATCTCTCTCTACAATTGTCTTTACAAAATCATTTCTAAGGTTATTTCTGGGAGATTAAAGGTTATACTTTCTCATTGTATATTTAGTGAGATGTTTGGATTTCTTGAAGGTAGACAAATACATGAGGCTATTGGGATGGCTTACGAAGGGTTACATTTATTAAAGACTCGCAAGTTGAAAGGGGCGGTTGTTAAAATTGATATTTCTAAGGCTTTTGATTGGGTAAGATGGATTTATATTCAAATGTTACTTACACATCTGGGTTTTTGTTATGATTTTATTAAATGGAGTATGGCTTGCCTTACTACGGTAAGCTTCATTGTACTTATCAATGGTTCTTCTAGCCCTTTTTTCTCTATTGGATGTGGTTTGCATCAAGGATGTCCACTCTCTCCTTTACTCTTCCTCCTTGTGGTTGAAGGGTTGAGTCATTTCATTTCGGAGGCCAGAGTTGATGGTTCCTTCAAAGGAATTCATATTTATGAGGTACTATATATTACTCATTTTCTCTTTGTTGATAATGTCCTATTTTTTTGTGATGGTTCCCGCGAGGATATTATTAAAGTCAAAGACGGTCTACTACAACTACAAGTGGTTACTGGCATGTTAGTTAAGAATGAAAAGTACACCATATCTTACTCAAACATGGATGTTGGAGATATTAGATGGTATTCTACTTTACTTCCTTTTAAGTCATTCCATCTTGAGGATGGAATAAAATACTTGGGTTTTTTTTAACCAAATGCCTATTTTATTGTCGATTGGATGTGGCTCTTGGAAAAATTTGAAAAGAGGTTTTTGGGCTCAAGTTTTTAGTGGCTGTCTAGAGCTTGTAGGTTAGTTTTGATTAAATCGGTTTTGGAATCCATTCCGATTTTTGGATGTCCCTTTCTTGGATACCTGAAGGTATTCTAGAGAGGATTCACAAAGTTTGTTTTTCTTACATGTGGAGGGGAAGTGCAGATCATCAGTTTATGGTTTGGGCTTATTGGGAGTGTATTTCAATTCTTAAAGCCCTTGGGGGTTGGGGATTAAAAAAAATCTTTCTTTTTGCAAAATATTTCCACGGTAAGGTTTCCTAGAGACTAATACACACTGAAAGCTTTTGGAATCGTGTTGTACATTAAAATTACATTTCTCCCCTTACAATTTTGTATTGGATATGTTTGGTTGATAAATTGTGGGGTGGTTTCTTTGTTATTTGAAAGGTAATGATACAATATTTTGGATTGATTGGCTTTGGTATGGCTTGGAGGGGGAGGAATGATANTTGGATATGTTTGGTTGATAAATTGTGGGGTGGTTTCTTTGTTATTTGAAAGGTAATGATACAATATTTTGGATTGATTGGCTTTGGTATGGCTTGGAGGGTGAGGAATGATAGCCTGGTTTAGGTTGGACTGGACCCTTGGGTGCGCTGTGGAGGAGCACATATTTTACCTATGGATTTAAGACTATTTCTGTCTAGATGAGGGGTTTATTTCCTTTCTGATTTGGTTGATCCATGGTCTTCATCGATGTGGCATCAAGCATAGTTTTATGGACAAAGATTGGGACTGTCTGTTGAGCATCTTATGGGATGGTCTGATTACTTGGTGGTGTTGATAAATTCACATATCAGATTATATGATAGGGAGGATTTGCTAGTTTGGGATCATCATACTTCTGGGGAATATACACCAAATAATGGTTATATACATCTTGTTATCTCTAGGGTTGTTCATCCTGCTTATTTTTAAATTTTTGATTATGATTGGTTTTTATTGTTTTTTATTTTACTTTGTTTCATGTTTTATATTTGATGTCTCACCATTAGGGTTCCTTTTGTTACCTTAAATCATCAAAGTTTCTATTCATTTATTATGAGCCTATGTATGTGCAAAAGAGCATGTGTTAGAGGGTGAAATTCTTACCACTGGCAGCGTTTTATTCAAACTGGCAGCATTTTACTTACAGGCTATTAGAGCAAACTACGAATGATGGTATCCTTCCTTAAGGGAAAAAGGACAGCATCAACCAACTATTTCTGGATAATAAATGGATCATCCACCATCTCTTTTATGTCTTTGTCATAAGGCATTTACTTCATTGATTATTCATGATGTTCATCAATGGAAATATTTGGATCAACTTCCATTGGATCTATTTGCTGATATGTTGCTGAGTGTACCCCCAATTGTTTTGAAGAATTGCTAAGTTCCAGGTTAATTCAATGTAGCAGCAAATGTGCATTAACAGCTCATAGTAGAACAGAAAAAAGGAAAAGGCCAAGAACCAACCACTCGCCTAGTGTGTCAGTGAATGCTAGTGATTCTGTCCTCTTCAATGCATTTTATGATGAAGGATGTAAATATGATGATACCGGGCAGAACGGTGAGTCTGAGAAGAACTAGGCACAATAGACTGAAGAGGGTTACAATTTGCAGCTTACTCTTGCTCTTCGACTTACTACAGAGGACCTTCATTTCCTTGGCATGCGACATTTTGATTGCAAGCACAGAGGCTAAGTTCATTGATACACATTCCAAGTTTGGAATATTTCCATCTTGGGGTCTCTCTTAGAAATTGCCTGGGATCATTGGAGTGCATCGAGCAAGTGAAGTCTCTCTTAATTCCATTCCATTAAATGCATAACTTGTAGGGAAGTGGGGCTCAGCGAGCCGATTTGTTCCACTAGCAGAACTTATGAAAAATGTAGAAAGTGAAGCATTGGGGGAAGAGTGTTCAGAGGTTTGAGCACATCAACAGCCAGAGCATTAACACAGTGACATTGAATAGCAATCTCCACAATGTATCTATTTTTGAAGGCATGAACTTCACAGAGCAATCTCATACGATCAATGAACTGTTCAAATGACTAAATTACCATAGAATCTGTGAATGCGCTATGGAGAACTCAGATGATCACCAACTACAGTAATAGAATCAAAGTGTTAAAGTGGAAGCAATAGCATGTTAACTAAGCAAATATTGGTTGGGATTTTGTACATAGAACTTTGTTCTGGGCAAGTTGTTTCCAGATCCATATTTTTAGGCACTAAATCAAGAACAATTCAGATTTTTGGTGAAGATCCATTCAAGAATTCGAACACTTGGCAGTTGAAACATACAGATGGCAGAGTCAGCATTTGAAGACCAGACGGGATAACCATTAACTGTTGATTACATCCAAATAACCCATGTAGGATCTATTCGGTGATTATATTTTGTTATTGTTATGTGGAAGTTTCAATAATTACTGTGAAGAGGCATATTGATCACGGTGACACAGAGATATATTTGCAAGCTGTCGAATTTTCAAGGGTACATGTGGCCTAGCAGGACAGCTCCAGATCACAAGTTTGAAGGATTAAAGTTCAGAAGTTCCAAATTCTTAGGAGCGTATTCAAGCTTGTTTCTATTTTTAGTTTTCTGTTAAGATTTCATTCTAAAATGTTTGCAACAAATATATGGTGTACTTTTATATAAATTGGAGGATTTTTCAATGAAAAAGGAAGTCCCAGCCAAAGGCTCGAAAGCAGAAGGAGAGTTTTCTTCCTTTCTCGAGAAGGGGACTGTAGGTTGGCAGTTCTGGGAATGATGCTTGATGACTTGTAAGCACATCTGTGTAGCATGAACCTTTGAAGCTTCATGGACAGGTTCTAGTTTTGAATGAAGTATGATGATGATTTGTTTCTGTATTGCATGAATTATTTCTCTGGTAATTTTGTTAAGTATATGGTCATTCACAATACATTACTATAATTCTTATCAAGAGAATCAATTATCTTTATATATTTATACACAGTAACAGTTTCACTTTATGCCTTCAGGATCATAGAATCCTTACGTTTGAATGTTGTATTGTATGTTGTGTTATATGGTTTCTACAGTTTGTCTTGCAGCCCTCAGTAATTTACCAGCCTATCATATACTTTGATCTTATTATGAACACCTGTATTTACCCATATTTGATATATACCATTGTAAATTGTGTGATGATTTGATTTCATTCCTAAATTGTGAAAACTCTACAAACAAGTAATACTAGTCTAGTGCCTGCTAGTACTGTGAGGTTCTACTATTCCTGGTTTGATACCAACTTGTATTTTTCATTTGATTACATTTGATTTTCACATTTTCAAGCAAATATTTCCTTAAGCTTGAATCCCGTAGTCTAGGTTCAACTTTAGGGATAACACATCTAAATCTAGAGGTTCGGGAATTAGTCACTTATTTGGTGGTGGAAGCAACTTTGGAAACTAAAGTTTCCAACCAATGCAAAACTGCATTTCTGGACTATATTGGAAAACAAAGCTTCTTCTTGGGATGTTCTACAACATATATTCTTTCAGGGGTCAGGAATATGCACCCTTTGCTACAACTCTATTGAAACTATTAATCACCTTTTTTTTCATTGTAGTTATACTCAACATATTTGGCAGGAGGTTGGATTAGCTCTAAATTCTTGCATTGTTTGGGATGGACTGAATTTTGTGGAGGATTTACATTTGTGGTTTTTTGAAAGGGGATTCCTTTTATTCAGAGATCTCCCTTTCATCATTGCATAGGGTGTTTGGTTGGACAGAAACAAATCTATTTTCTCAGACATTTGAACTCAATTGGAGCTAGTTATTTCCAATATTCTAGTTTTTTTTCGTCATTTTCCTTAGGTAAATAATATTTTTACTGTTAGGGTTCTTTAGGTTAATGATATTGATCAAATCCATCCTTGGGGTTATTTTGATGGCTCTTCTTAGGAACATCAACTAATTTACGGGGGTGGCGGTTATCTTTTTCATTATTCTACACATTCTCATCACCTATTAGCTGGCCTTGGGAGAGGTTCCAACAATTTTTCAAAATTCATGGAACTTAAACTACTACTCTTATTTTCTGTGGAAAATGGTTGTCATTCATTACAGTTTTTTGGTGACTCTATGATTGTGATTGATTGTGCTAGAGGTACTTTCAGATGTCATATTTTATGTCTCCTTCCTATACTTGAAGAAGTGGATATATTACAACTAAGATTTCACAGTATATATTTCAAACATATTTACAGGGAATGGAATGGGGTGGCTGACAGGCTTTCCAAAGAAGCCTAGTAGCTACCGATTAGTTGGTGGAAGATCATAGAACATGATCGAGCTGGCATTTTCAGATATTATAATCGCCCATTCAATGAGGAATAGATGTAGCTTGTTTGAACATAGTTCAAAGGGAAATCACCAGTTTATTACTATTTTGATATATGATATTGTTATGGTAAAATTTTCTAATATGATTAGATGATACAATGGTTGTACAAAAAATGTTAATTTTTTTTTGACTTTGTTGAAACAAATATTTTTGGTGCTTGTCAACAATGTATAGGGTATTTATTTTCCTTATATACATATGTGAATGTATTTTTGTTCATAGATGAAATAAAATTATGATTTTTTTCCGAGGAAAAAAGGAAGAAAAACAAATACTTAGCTAAACAACAACCTTTTCTCTCAAATGTAAACCCAAAATTTGCATTCTCCAAACTTATTATTATTAATTATGATCTTTTTTATATAATATAACATTAGTACACATTGAAGGAACACATTTTATACCCTCTAAAACATTTTGATTATTTATGATGATTATTCCCTTGAATTATGTTAAGTGTTTCCTTGATAATTAATAAGTATGGCTTATATTGAGCATTAATGAGTATCGCTTTGATGGTTAAGGTGAAGTATTGATATATCCTTGATGGTTCATAATACACTTGAATATCGTGTGTGTGTGTGTGTGTTTTCTTGATTTGTTTAACCTTTCTAAAGGTCATGTTCCTAAGACCCATGCAAACGAAGGTCAAATGATGGGGTAACCCATCAACAATGAAACTTGTAGTGCATATAGATATGAATATGCATATTACAAATATAGGATTTAAAAAAAATATTGTTTCTTATTTTTAATTTATTATATAATATAAATTTTAAAGGATATCCATATTTTATTCTTGCCATAAGTTTTTCCCACCTTAATGAAAAGACATATCTAAGTATCTCAAATATAAGATATAAATGTCTAAATATAATAGATTCATTAAATTGAACTTGTTATTCAAATGAGAGTATAAGTTGAAATTAAAACAAACAATAAATATAATTTTAACATCAATGATAATCCATAATCTAATGAGTTGATTCTCATCAAGTTGTAACAATACAATATAGTAAATGATAAAACCCACACTACAATGAACTAAATGGAAATCAAGAAAGATCGTATCTAACTATGGAGAATTACATACAATCATTCCATACAAACACAAATTACTTGATAGACATGAAACATATTTCACATCATATTTGTTGTTAACCAACTCAAATTGTTTAGACATTGCATTTAGTAAAAAACTTGGCATTTCCACCATCATAACATAAATAATAAGCAATATCATGAAAAAATAAAATATATCAATAACAAAATGACATCTCAATCCATGAATGATGAAATAATACATGTACATATCACTCTCTCTTTCCATCACCATCATTATCTTCCTCGGTTGACATGATAACATTGTTGTTCTAAAAAACATGTTTAGATCTAGGGATGTGCCTTAATATGAACCACCAATATTTATCCAACACATCCAGGTAAAATAACACTTGGTTACAATGTTTTGGAAAAACATAAGGCTCCTTAATTTCATCCCACATCTTTCTAGAGTTGATACATATCAACCCACTATCATGATATTCATTTATATTATTCATGTCGAATGTGTCCCACCTCTTGCACCTAAAAATAACACATTGGAAATATGATAATTCCACTTGAATGATATTTTGTATATTTATGACATAACCCAACATCCCTCCTATTAGGTTAGATCATGGTGGATATCATAAATAAACTGGTCGAACTCGACTTCCACTCCACATTCTTTTGTGAGACATACATCATCAACATCCTCAGTGCAAAAATGATGTCCATAAGCCCACATAGATGGGAATGAATGAAACTGCAATAAAATTTAACAAATGATGGTGGCATATGTATAATAACCCAACCATTAATATATTATACATAGATTGTATAATCCAACTATTGGGATAGATCATTGGCATATTTTCTTTTAAATGATCTTAAAAAGGAATTCCTCTACTGTGTAACCACTTGAATTATTTTCTCTTAATGTCCCATTTCCTCCTCTTCTCTATTCAAAAATAGGATTGAAAATCAATAAAAATAAAGAATAAACAAGATTAAAATATTAAAATATATTAACACATTACAAGAGAGACATCAATATAACGTGGTTCACCCAAGATGGGATATGTCCACACATAAACTGTCGGTCCTTTAATATTATACCATCCAAAAAAAATGAAGGGATACGACCTGCAACACAACCGTTGCAATTCCTCTTCACTCTCTCGTATTCTCTCTCACACAATCACAATTATCAGTGTTCGTAGTGATACAATACTATACACAACCATATTATAATTCCTTCCTTTTATAAACATAATCCCATGGGAAAACACTACCACAGGATGCCCAAAACCATGGGCTCATAAATCACCCATTATTGACCAAGTCATGACTCTATATTTACAACATTGTACAAGTCATTTATTCCTAAATTTTTGCTATGGGGGGCGCTACCCTTGAAACCCCATTTGGTTGGGGGGGGGGGGGGATATAGTGGGTGTGAAATCCCCCCCCCCCACACCCCGTCAAATGCTGGGATCCAAACGAAGGTCAAACAATAACATTTCTAAATTAGGAACATTGGGATCCACAACCAACATTCTCTTCATATAATGCAACCCACAACTGTATTTCCTCTGAGTTGTAAAGAATGACCTTATTGATTGCATTAATTTATAAATTCATTTTTGCATTCATGGAAACAAAACCACATGCATTCAGTACATATGGGATCAAATATATATTTTGAAGTTTGTTGTGAATATTTACTATGTGGAAATGTGAATATCAAAACATAAGTGACTTACTCTTTTCCATGCACCTTTTTATGTTTGTTTCCAGTACCTCCCCTTTGTTTTTATCCTCATCACGTTCATCATCCCAAATCATTGCGCTTGGTGTGTGGTCTATTTTCTTTGTGTACTCACTATCATAATAGGAATACTCATATACTATGTGCCCTTCTACTGTAGACCCCTCTGGTTTTTCCCTTTGTCGAAAAAAATCCCTTCAATGTTTTCATGAACCTCTCCAAGAATAACATCCAACAACATGAGACAACCTCAACTAATTCAACGTCATTTATAAGGTGAATTAGAATATGAACCCACAAGTCCATGAAACTCGAGGACAATTCCTTATCAAATATACAAACAATCTCAACTATCCCTCAACACCACTATAGAATTATAGCAATGTAAATATCCTTTGGTGTGATCCATCGTACAAATGCAGATAGTTTAGATATGGAACATCACAGGTCATCGAGAAATTTGTGGTTCACACACCCATGCATGAGTAATGGATAATTACACTATATAGTAAACAAAAAAATTAATGGCATTTAAAATTGTCTGGTAAAAGATATCAATAAAAAATAATAAAAAAATGAAAATTTGACATTATATGTACCCATAGAAGGTTTATATGGTCATGTGATTTCGAACCTAATAATTGTTCATCTACAGTGAAGAAACATCATAGAGTAGACCCATAAAAATAAGGCACCTTCACAACCAATATAACTTCCTTTCTAAATGAAGATCATGTTTCTTCAAAATCCATAGGACAACGCATTTTTTAAATGAAAAAGAGAGGCCAACCTCTCCTCTATTTTCTTATCTTGGCCATTGCCTCTTTTAAGTATTTGAATAAATAAGATATTTCAAGATAGCTAACTTTTCACTTTTTTTTGGATGATATGTGACACCATTGTTAAATTTGTGAACCATTGATCTACAGGAAAATATCAAAGTTGCAGGAAAGGAATTATGTACTGGAATAATCAAAGAGAATGTGCACTAAACAAGAAATTCATGACACAAATTTATGATAATTTGGACAAGAATTACTCATATAATCAAAACATTAATATTAATTCATTAATCAATAATATAATGATTATACAATGAATATAATTCGAGTGCTAAAGAGAGGATTCAAATATATCAGTTCTCATTGACTGATTACCTAACTCAGTGTGTCTAAATCATTGTTGAATCTCACTAGTTTAACTCCGGATGTCTAAATCAATATACAATTAGTCAACTCATGAGGTAGGTAGACACAAGGAAACACTCTCCCTACATTCATGCAAAACTGGTGCTAGGATAACTAAAAGTGATCTAACTGATTGTAATGGAAGGTTAACTCAGCATAATTGCTTACCTACCACAACCAACTGATGGAGGTTTATCGTGGCACTCAGAGTGGGATCATATAGTGTATGCATTGCTGCTAGAGGCACATAAACTCATGCATTCACATGAACTAAGTGGAATATAACTTCTATATGTGTCCCCCATACTCTATTGCAGTAATATTAACTCCCTAAGTTAGGAAAAATGTCCAAATAAAGTATATTTGACAAAGGAGGATTAATTAATCCTAACACCCACCCTTGATCCTAACTTTGGACGAATTGGGCTTTGGAAAATAGGCAAACATTCACCCATACAATCTAAATGAATAAAATACTGCTTAAGAAAATAACAAAAAATGGGGAAAATCTAATGGGAACCCCCCTCCCCTCAAGTTAAGAAGGTAAATCAGGAAACAGGCTATACTTGTGAAAGTATTTCTGCAATCTGCATAGTAATGCATTGATGGTTCTTATGTGCATTATCATCCTAGGACTATGCATGTGAACCAATTCAAACTAAATGATTATGTGTGGAGGAATTTTTCTCTTTGGAATAAGAGGAGTATGATTAACTGAATCAAGAACATAGATAGTTGCAAGATGAAAATTGGACCGATGTAGAGGAACTAAGATCAACTGATGAGGGATACAAAGTACTTGAGAATTAGAACCATGTGAGGTAAACCAAAGAAAATTATATGTTACAAAAATGAACATCAAACCATTTGAGTTAAAATCAGCGACAAGTGTGAGGAGCAAGTGTCTAGGTGAATGCATGATGTCTCCATATTTACTAGTAATGTGAGGATATAAACACGTGATAGAGTAGAAAGGTAGAGAAGTCGCGATACCATGGAAAGAGAATGATTAAGCTCCATAATCTGATATATATTCTAAAATATCAAATGATTCAAAAAATATAATATCAGCAAACTCATGAGAGAAAACTAACATCGAATCCCCAGTAGCAATTTTGAAAGAGACTTGAGGTACTTTATTTTTCACACCAAAATTGATGAGAACATATAGAAGCATGACTGGAGGATATTTAAACTTAAAATTTGAACCAAATAAGGTCATATCATATCCAAGAGTGTGTAACAAAGGTTCCAAGTGATTCATTGAGATGGTAGATGCACAATTTTCTCCTTCTTCAACAAAACTCTAAGTATTGGTACAAGAAATCATGTAGGAACTTGTTGGAAGCTCTAGATCAGTGAGGGTGAAAGAATCACTCCTAAAATTTGTTATTCTTCCAAAACATCCAAAGTATCACTTTTCTACACGCCAGCAACAACATTAGAGAGAGAAATAAAATTCCTCTTAATTTTCTGAAGCAATCACTAGCAAACTTTGCACAAAATTTAGAATAGAAGAATCAATAGAGAATTCCTGAGTAGAATGGAAGGAGATTTTTTCTGCAATAATAGATATTTGAATGTATTCTTCTGGAACAACTATATGCGAATATGAGATATCAAATATCTCATAAAATTCTCGAGCAACAAGAGAAGGATTCAGTGCAAGGAGAATTTCAACAATTCGAATGATTGAGTTAAAAATAATGCTTCTTCTTCATCTTGAAAAAAATCATCTGAGAAAATAGAGGCCAAGAATTTTGAAGGAAGAAATCTTATGGTATTGGGTGTGCTCTCCAAATTACTAGAGTGATCCTCATTATGCTTTCCAAATTTTCTATCCAATTCTATCCATAGATCCTTTGGGTATTCAATAGAATCAATAAGGTAGTGCATCCTTCGAGAAAAAGACAGACATATACTTACAAAATATCTATCACCATCATTTAGCCAGTCATTTTCATCTTCATAAGACTCTTTACCAGTTCGAATAGATACTTCATAGATACCTCGTTTCTTTAGAGATGAAATCATATTCAATTTCCATTCTGAATATCTTGTGAATGGATTAAGAAGAGGAGCTGATACTCTTGAATCCATATTGAAGTTGTACCTAGAAAATATCACTGAAAAACAAGCCAATTCACAATCATATGTCATTTCAATACTTTCCATCTTGACATGTGCACTTTTTTAGAGTTCATCACACCTGGATAGACTTCTCTATATAGAATCTAGAGGGAGCAATGCTATGATTCCAGGATTGATGTGTAAACTCAGTTACTTCTGGTGCACAATGGAGATCAGACAAGGTTTGTTGCTATTCTGAACAAGTGTCTGATACCATGTTAAATTTGTGAATCATTGATCTACAGGAAAATATGAAAGATGTAGGAAAGTAATTATGCAGTGGAATAATCAAAGAGAATGTACCTTGAACAAGAAATTCATGCCACAAATTTCAGACAAATTAGACAATAATTTCTCAAATAATCACAACATTAATCTTCATTCATTAATCAATAATACAATGATTATACAATAAATAGAATTTGAATGCTAAATATAGGATTTGAAGCTATTAGTTCTAACTAACTGATTAGCTAACTCAGTGTGTCTAAATCACTACTAGAGCTCACTAGTTTAACTGATGAGGTAGGTGCAAAAAAGGAGACACTCTCCCTACATGCATGCAAAACTGATGCTAGGCTAACTCAAAGTGATCTAAATGATTGTAAATGGAGGTTAACTGAACATAAATGCTTACCTGCCACAACCAACTGATGGTGGTTGTTGTTGTCACTCAAAGTGGCCTCCTATAATGTAGAGCTTTCTCCCAGAGGCACATAAACTCATGTATGCACATGCAATAAGTGACATATAACCTCTAGGTGTGTCTCCCATACTCTAGTACAGTAATAATAACTCCTTAAGTTAGGAAAAATGACCAAATAGAATATATTGGACAAAGGAGGATTAATTAATCCTAACAACCATAAAGAACATGAAACATTTTTTAATATATGCATGGGATATAGTAAGTGGGAAATGTTAATATGATCCCAATATGGGAGCTCATAAAATATCAAGCTCCTTTTCATCCCTTTGGTAGTTTTCTCAACATAGGTGTCGAATAATTTAGGATCGTTGAACATAGATTCCTCGTTTGAATCAAACATCTCTACAATTTCCTTCTCCTTCTCTCTGTCATATGCCATAATTCATTCAATCAGTTTCATTATTTTATGCATTTGGGTTCTCTCCGGTTTTCCATTGAAAGCATATGTTACTCTTCTATAAGGGTTCCTTTTTGGGAGGAATATGCTAGAGCAGTTGCACACTGGCTTCCATAGGTGTTTGGACCACCTAGCCTTCATAAAAGGTCCATAACATTTACTTACATGAGGAGGATGATAACTATATCGCTAACTATATCATCAGCATAAATTAGGAGGATGATAACTATACCGCTAAGATTATACCAGTGCAACTTGCTTCCTCTAAACACTTTTCTAACTTATCAATGTAAATGCCAAAAAGGGTAGGGGAGAGGGGGGATCCTTGTTTAACTCCAATGTTACAATTTACATATGTGTCCACCCCTCATTATTCTTGAACTTGAAAATGACCTTTTTGTATAACCGTATCATGGAATCTCTCAACTCGAAAGGAACCTTAAGCTCCTCTAGCATATTACACAAGTTATTTCTACGAATTGTATCAAAATATTTTCTAAAATCCACAAAGAAACAAAATAGGTCAAACTTATTATCATTTCATTCCTTTGCAATGATCCTAAGAGTAACTAGGTGGTATGTGGTTGAATGATTCCTTCTAAAACCTGCTTGGTATTTATCCCACTTACCTTCCATTTCTATCCATTCATTGATCTTCTTTTCTACTATAATACCATATAACTTAGTTAAGAGAGGGATAATCATAATAGTGTGATAATTAGAGGGGTCATTTTTATCACCACTTTTGAAAATAGGAATAATGAGGCTCTGATTCCAAGGTGTAGGAAATCCTTTCTTGACCGCTAGATTAAAGAGTTTGTGGATGTGCAGGTCCAGAAGAGGCCCTCCAACTTTTAATACTTGTGCTTAGTAGCCTTTAATGTATTTGGATTTTCCATTTGTTAAGCACTTAACCCCGAAATATATGCCTTCTAACGAGAAAAATTATTTTGTTGTAAGAAGGGTTTGAATGTTATCTCTGATATCCTAGGTTTCATAAATATTTTTTAGATATGAATTCCAATCTATTAAAGCAATTTTACTGTCTTGTTTTGTTTTGCGAGTTAGAATTTTCCTCAAGAATTTATTAGGAGCCACCTTGGAGAGATGTTAACACAAAAAAATTTCCACATAGCTCTCTATGGTCCAAACCGTAATTATACATCATATTCCCTCCATTATTTCCTCTATTTTGACCTTCACAACTAAATTCCACCAGAATTGGTCCAAAAATTTATTATTCCTTCCCCCATAAACACATAGATGTTGAACATTTATTGCAGCATAACTCAACCCTCTCCAAAAAGGAACAAAAAACCCTAAAATGAGAATGGGTCAAAAATCATGGACAAATACCATGCACAATAAAATACCATGGGTCATTACCATGGGAAACAAAGTCTTGGGTTACCCTATAAATACATTATGAATGTCTCCCCACAAACACTTTTCATTTTTCCCCAACTTTTAGTCACACTTTTGATTCCATATTTTCGAGATCAAGTAATCACATGTGCGATGTAAAAGAAAACAATGAAGCGGGAGAAGCACAATGGGTAGATTGAATAACTTCTCATTATTAGACTAGGTAAAAATAGGAAATACAAATGAGAATACTATGGGTGAATACCATAGGTGAGTAAATACCATGGGTGACCTAACTCACTAACTAACTAAGGGTGAGATTACACTCTTCAACGGTTATGATAAATTTGTTGTTTTTCATGCTACTCAAGGATTTTCTTTCCCAGAATAATATCAATAGTTTCAAGAGTTTATCGGTGCCCATAACTATCATCAAACATATCATTGTCATAAACAATAAACAAGAATATGGCAATTATGGATCAGGGTTGTTAGAAAGTAGTAAAGAAGATTAGCTACAGGATCAGCCTCGAATGTCTTTTCAAGAAAATGAGGACCAACTCTTTCTACCATTGGTGAACCTATTATTGAAAATTTTCAATCGAAAGAAGAGGAATTTAATGTTGAATATAATGAATGTTTTCTCTCTTTCCAAGACAAAGTAGATGTTTACGAGGATTCATTTCTTCAAAGAGTCCAAAATGTTGCATTATTTATCTTACATTCTATTTGCAACAGTAAGTATAAGATGTCTATTAATTTTATGTTGAAAAAAATTCATTTGTCACGCATTCTCTTATTTGGGTGCAAACAAGATGGTTATATCATCAATAAATCGCTTAATAAGGTTCATTGGAAGTGTGATTTCAAATGAGTCGAGAGTCTCACATAGTTAGAGTAGGTGTTGTATATGAATAATCTCCCTCTTTCAAGCTAACAGTTTTCAACAGTGTAATTTTTAGTTTGGTTTGTATAGTAGGACAGAGGAATAAATTACTCCATATCCCATTGGAGACACTGGTGCACATAGTTTTCAAATTGTTGGTTTTATTTTGCAACAAATGGTCTGTTGGAGTGAGATTGTTGTTTTCCATTCTTCAATCATCTTGCAAAGATGGCCTTTGTTTGGAGTTTAGTTTGCAAAGTGTGGTTGGTTTCAGATGATGAGCATGGATGGAAATTTACAAGAATCATGTTGAGATGATTGGAGGAACTTTGGTCTATAGTTCTTGATGCCTCATAAATAGGTCACCTCCCTGAGATGGAGCCAATGTTAGAACTAAATTCACCTTGTCAATCATATGGTAAAATCGTTAATTATTTTGCAAAATATGATTAATTTATCCTATTCTTCCAGGAAAAGTAACAATGTTTAATATAAGAAAATCCTCAGTCAAGGAATCAATTGATAGTTTGTTTCATATTTCAAAGCAAGAATCTCCACATGAATTCATGCAATATGTTAAAACAACCTTATCTAGGGAACTACCTACAAATGATACATAATTGTTTGTAGATTCCAAATTTGATTTAAATTGGAATTCTTGAATTTCTACAAGACTTAAAGGTCTAATAAATTATAAAATGTAATATTGAGATGCTTTGTTTGCATGAGAAGATAGATTCATAGTCAAATTAAACAACATCTCCTATATTTCAGGATCTCAATTCCAATAGTGATTTTATATTTTTATTGTAAAATCACTTGAGATCGATTGCGCATGATTGTAATCTTTTAGATAGGTATCAATCCAATCTTTTGGATCTAAGATTGAGATCTATTATGTAATGATATATTGAATGAATAAGATCACGAGGACATAATCGAATGTGTATGATATATTTTTATCCACAACTCCAACAAGATTATAGATTATCTCAAATTTACTAGAATTTCCCATATTTTTATATAATATGGTACCTTCAGGTGTAGTTTTCAAGAAATTGGAGAAGAAATGTATACAAATAAAACATGGGTATTTATTTGTAACAGGCTCATTTATGAAAACCTCTTCTAGTTTTTTCAAAATATTTCACGATATAGGAGATAAAGGTGGCACTTTGAATCCTCTTTTTGTAGATTTAATTTCGTGCAAAAGCAACCAGTCGACAGTTGAAAGGCTATATCATCATTTAAATATGGATGAGGAAGTTTTTTTGAATCTAAAAATTGTTGGATTATTGGTACAACATCCACATGGTATAACCGCCGCACCTCTTTTGGGAATACAAAAAAAGTGGAATAACCGCCATTCCTGGTGATAGGGCCTTGTGCTGGGTTTCAAATGTTCATCACAATCTGCAGGTTTTGGTGTAACGACAAACCTTACATGGTATCAGAGCCAGGGTCTTGTGCTGGGTTTCAAATATTCACCAACATCTGTAGGTTTTGGTGTAACGCCAAACCTTACATGGTATTAGAGCATACGTCTGAGGTTCAATTCCCTCGAGCTATGCAGGAGGCGGGGTGTTGGAGTATCAGTACAGCCACCACATGGTGTAACCGCCGCACCTCTGGGAATATAAAACAAGCAAACTAACTGCTAGTCCTCGTGATAGGGCCTTGTGCTAGGTTTCAAATGTTCACCAACATCTGCAGGTTTTGGTGTAATGGAAAACCTTACATGGTATCATTGCAGAGGTCTCAGGTTCAATTTCCTCGAGCTACATTGGAGTTGGGGTGTTCGAGTATCGATACAACCTCTACATGGTGTAACTACCGCACCTCTGGGAATATAAAACAAGTTGACTAACTGCCACTCCTGGTGATAGGGCCTTGTGGTGGGTTTCAAACATTCACCAACATTTGCAGGTTTTGGTGTAACAACAAACCTTACATGGTATCAGAGCATAGGTCTCACGTTCAATTCCCTCGAGCTATGTTGGAGATGGGGTGTTATTGTATTGGTACAACCTCCACATGGTATAACCGCCACACCTCTGGGAATATAAAACAAGTGGACTAACAGCCACTCGTGGTGATAGGGCCTTGTGCACCAGGAGTGGTAGTTAGTCCAATTGTTTTATATTCCCAAAGGTGCGGTGGTTAGACCATGTAGAGGTTGTATCGATACTACAACAAAAGTTTAAATATGGATGAGGAGATTTTTCATATCCATTAGTTTTAGGTCTTGATAAATATGTATTTTGTTATATAAACTATGAAGAAAAAAAAAGGGTAGATCTTCTTTCACGAAGAGGCCTTGGAGTATTGAGACTTTGTTCATTAATGTATGGGAATTTTATGCTTTGATTTTACTGTGATATCTAGAGGTTTTGTTTACAGTTTGTAACTATCTTTGTATTTCACATTGTCTTTTTCAAGTTTCCATTTGAATAAATATTAGTTTTTTAAGCTTCAAACAATTATGTATGATCCATGTTTTTTTTAAGCTTCAAACAACTATGTGTGATCCATGGGTTCTTGAGTAGTAGAGCTTCCACTATGATTTCCCATATTTTGTGCTTTATTCAAATATATTTTATTCAAATCCATATGATTTCCCACATTTTGTGCTTTATTCAAATCTATAAAGATTTTTTTTGTGAATTGCATATTTAATATTATGAATTTTTAGGGTTAATTTAACTTATTTTAGCTTTGTTATTCATGTGTTTTCTTATTTCCTCCATCTCATAGTACTATTAAAACTTGTTTGCCAACAAAGTATGATTTCTTTCAATCCATGGAGACATTGCATTAAATTTAAATCCCTTCTCATTCTCTAAAGCCAAGTTTAGTTTGCTTAAGCAACCCACACACAAATTCTCATTAATTAAAATTATCTCAACTCCAAGATGTGCTAAACTTGTCCTTCTTATAGTTAAAAGGAAACTCTCAATACTAACACCTCCATTGATTGGAATTCAAATACAAATATCAAAGACTAGTTTTATTATTAATATTTATTTAATTGATACAATAAAGTTAGATCTTTATCTTTGTGTTATTATAACTATATCATTTTATATTATTCAATTAATACTTTAATAAAAAATTATAATAAATCAAATTTATTTATTTCAATTTCATTGCAACATATCTTTTCTTTCGATTAATTACAACAAAATTATTTTATTTTTTACTAGTGTATAAAGTTGATATATACGAAATTTCACTTTTTTTCATGTTAGCTACCTTATTCTATAAGGTAAAAAAATACAAGAAAGTATTGATTTTAATTTTATATATATATATATATTTTGCATGTGTAATTTGTAACAACTATGTTAAAAAATATATAAAAAAACAAAATCTTAAAAATAGAGATTATTTTTTTTATAAATATTTAAGAGATTAGTTTTTTAAATAAGTCAAAATTATGTTATAATGGAGTATACTTCAAGACATTCATGCTTAGAGGAAAAATATAATTTTGCATTCAATGTGAGAAAATAATTAAGTAAAGGAAAATTATAACGTCGAGACTAATTGAAAGTTTAAAGCGCACACACACATACATATTAAAACTAAATTAAAATAACGGTGTGGGTGCACTTATAGGAATAGTGGTAGGGGAGGAGCTCATGTTGATTCTCCTAGGCTAAAAACCTAAAATAATTAATAAAACTTTATAATTCTTGTTTTTTTTCAATTTGAGGTTTTATAGATCATCCAATTTACTAATTTAGATCAATGGATGCAAGGTTGGTAGTCCACTTAATTATTTGATATTGATATTATCAAATTTGTCTATGTTTACCTCTTTTCAATTTACATTATTTTTTAATTGTGATGGCATTCATATTTTTTTATTTCTTCTATGTGGATAGGTGTAAACTTTTCCTTAATTTTTTGCAATCTAAAAAATGTTTAGACTTCAGAGGCATTTAATCCTATATACCCATAATAGATCCAAAATTAAGATGAGTCTATATTGATTATATGTAATGATTTTTTTCCAAATTATGATTATCATAAAAAAAACATTTAGATGAGTAACAATTATAGATTAAATTATTATTATCTTAGTTTTGCTAAGATGTTGTCACATTTGTTATGATTACGTAAATCCATGTCCACTAATAACTTATTTAATAATAATAATAATAATAATAATAATAATAATAATAATCATTGAGGCATAAACATATTTTCAGTGTGTAAGAAAAAAAATTTAAGGTATACAAAATTTAAGATAAAGAAACAATTACATCTCAAGAAATTGGATTCATCTTAGTGCTTAATAGATACATGTTTAAGATGGATCCATGTTGACATGATGATTATGTTGATGTTGATGATGATTAAGGTCGATTGAGACCAACTTTGGTATATCGGACCTTAAGAAGGATAATACTTGGTTTACTTTAAAATATTGATCATATGCTCAAAAATATTGCAAAGAAGCTTTCCAAGCTCACTATAGTTTTGGAAAGTTAGGAAGTTATAAAGGTTTGTATTGTAGAAAATACTATGAAACTGAGATATAGTGCTGGTGTAAGAAATGAACTCTAAGAGAAAGTGATTTTCATCCTCAACTTTTGTAGACTCACACAGATGGAAAACTGTTTCCATCCATGGAGTTTTTGGAATAGACCAACGCCCTATTTTTCTATGGACTTCATGAGAGTTTGTTCTAATCTTCACTATACTAATTTTTTCGTGTGAGCTAGTTACTACAGAGAGATATTTTTTATCTTCCAAGTTAGGATTAATGAACTCCTTATAGTTGTTAAAATTTCATATGCTTAGCTAAAACATCAGTATTTCATTTCATTTTCATAATAAACGCATATAAACAGGATCACTGAAAGAAACAGTATCACAAGAACAACAAAGATTTATCTTGGGAAAACCCTAAAGGGAAAAACCCAACAAAATCTTCCTCAATATAAATGCCCCAAAAGATAAAAGGTAAAACCAAAAGGGAGATCAAAGACTGATCCTCCTCCTTCTCCATCTACTTCTATCTCCTCCACTAATGCGCTACACAAGTGAGAGTGTGTGTTCCAAAATGAGGTGCGCCACACCTCTATTTATATTCATCCGTTCACTTTGATAATTAAATCTGACATGTAGGCTCGAGTTAATCATGTAGGCTCGAGTTACACATGTAGGCTCAAGTAACCACACTGGGGTGCTAATGACCCACCTTTATAATTAGAGGGGACTACCTCATGACTCTTATTAGTTCTTTCGATTAGAAGCATCGGGGTACAAAGTAATACAAGTGGTTCTCTCAGTAGGACCATCGGGGACCACAAAAAGATACATATAGAATATTCTTTGAAGTTACAATATTTCAACACTCCCCCTTAACTAGAAGGGTATTCTACAACAAAATCAATAACAACAATAGTAGGAGAGAGATAGAGGACATCATCAACATCATATGGGTAAAACATCTATAAATCATTGGAATCTTTTCAACATCATATAGTATTAATCTTCAATATTCAATGACAGCAACTTTTTGACCTTTCGATCAGTATCAACATCTTCAAGACTTTGATCTTTCGATCAACAACAACGTCTTCAGCACTTTGACCTTTTGATCAGCAACAACTTCTTCATCACTTTGACCTTTCAATCAGTAGCAACATCATCATCATCATACTCTGATATTTTGATCATAAACATCATCATCATCACACTCTGATCTTTCAATCAGAAACATCATCATCAAAACATCATCATCATCACACTCTGATCTTTCGATCAGAAACATCATTATCAAAACATCATCATCATCACACTTTGATCTTTCGATCAGAAACATCATCATCAGTACTTTGACCTTTTGATCAGCAACAACATCATCAACACTTTGACCTTTCGATCAACAACATCATCATTAACAGCTCAAGGCTAGACTAACATCATTTATAGCAGGTGTAACAACAACCAACATGATCCTTCCTTTCGGAATTAAAGGATCATGGACAACACATCTGTGGTACTCAGACAATCCTTCCTTTTGGAATTATGGGATCAAGTCCACTTACATCAACATTTAAGATGATCCTTCCTTTTGGAATTATGGGATCAAGTCCACTTACGTCAAAATTTAAGAGGATCCTTCCTTTTGGAATTACGGGATTAAGTCCACTTATATCAACATTTAAGACGATCCTTCCTTTCAGAATTACGGGATCAAGTCCACTTACATCAACATTTAAGATGATCCTTCCTTTCGGAATTACGTGATCAAGTCCACTTACATCAACATTTAAGACGATCCTTCCTTTTGGAATTACGAGATCAAGTCCACTTACATCAACATTTAAGACAATCCTTCCTTTCAAAATTACAGGATCAAGTCCACTTTCATTAAAATTTAAGATGATGCTTCCATTCAAAATTACAGGCTCAAGTCTAAGGATGATTAATCCTACCACATTCTTGAGTACTGAATTCATCGGATCCATTATGAACCGAAGTTCAAGGATGATACAATCCTACCACCTTCTTGATGACTGAAGTTCACCAGATCACTTCTGGACATATGTTCGAGGATGATACAATCCCTCTTCATTCTTGAGGACCGAGGTCCCCAGATCACTTTAGGGCAAGTGCCCAGAGATGATACAATCCCATTGCAACATCACTACTCCCCCTTTCGAGGAAGGTCTTTCTGAACCACACCAAGCTTCTCTCGAAAGTGTTCGAACTTTACTCGGGACAGAGGATTTGTCAACACATTAGAAGCTTGTTCATCAGTACTCACATACTGGAGCTTTATGGATCCTTTCTGCATCATATCTAAAATGTAGAAATATTTGATTTCTATGTGCTTTGATCTGTCGTGGAACACAGGGTTCTTTGTCATCTTTATAAAACTTTGGTTGTCACATAGAATCATGGTAGTGTCCAAGTCTAGCTTGAATAATCCTGACATTATATTTTGAAGCCATATGGATTCATAAATAGCAGAGCAAGCTTCTATATATTCTGCTTCGGCTGTGCTTAGAGAAACACTAGATTGCTTTCTGCTAAACCATGAAATCATAGCAGATCCTAGACTATAACATCCACTTGATGTGCTTTTTTTGTCTGAGATACTTCTAGCCCAATCTGCATCTGTATAACCATACAGTCTATACTCATAGCTATTATCATAGTATAGAACAAAGACTATGGTCCCTTTCAAATATCTCATCACATGTTTTGCAACTACCAAGTGAACCCATCTAGGTTGAACTAGATATTGAATTAAGGTGTTCATAGCAAAACAAATGTCTGGTCTGGTATTTGTTAGGTACATCAATGACCCAATGATCTGTCTGTAATGAGTCACATCCACTAACTCTGATGAGTCATGAATTAACAAATTCATCTTGGAATCCATGGGTGTGGCCAAGGCTTTGCATGCCAACATATTGAATCTTTTCAATATCTCTACTACATACTTTCCTTGGTTGAGAAAGATTCCTTCTAAACTTTTCCATACTCTATTTCTCATTCCCTGTCAAGAATAAGTCATCCACATATAGTAGTAGGATGACAGGTTCATCTTCTACAACCTTGAGGTAGAGGTTAGGATCAACTTTACTCTTGGTAAATCCCATGCTCGACAGGAAACTATCTATCCTCTCATACCAAGCTCGAGGAGCTTGTTTAAGACCATACAAGGCCTTCTTCAACTTGCATACGTGAGTATGTCTATATTCAAATTCAAACCCTTGTGGCTGTTCTATGTATACTTCTTCTTCGATCACACCATTCAGAAAAGTTGTTTTCACATCCATCTAGTGTAAGTCCCACTTCATCATGGATGCAAGTGCCATGATAGCTCTAATTGAAGTCTACCATGCTACTGGGGAAAATGTCTCTTCATAATAAATTCCCTCTTTCTGAGAGAAACCTCTAGCCACAAATCTTGCTTTATACTTCTCGATACTTCTGTCAGCTGCATGCTTTATTTTGTATATCCATTTGGAGGATACTATACTCTTTCCTTCTCGTTTGGGAACTATATCCCATACATCATTCTTCGTTATTGACTGGTATTCTTCAGTCATTGCTTCTACCCATTCTTTGTTTTGTACTGCTTCTTCATAGTTTGTAGGTTCTTTATCTACAAGATCGCATATCAAGGATACATAATTGGGAAAAGTCTTAGGTTTCTTTCTTTCCCTTGTGGAGCCTTCAGGAACTCCATATCTTTCTTCCTCTTGTATAATTTCTCTTGTCCAAGCAAGCTTTCTCTTTCTTGATATCTCCATCATGGGAGGTTCTTGTGGTTCTGCTATGTCATGTTCTTCAGGAGCTTCATCTTCAGGGAGACATGTAGTTTCTTTATTTCTGGGAGGTGTCTCTTCTTCATACACTTATTCATGTTGGCACTTCCTAGATCTCTTGAGGGATGACTCTTCACCTAATTTCACATCTCGACTGATTTCCATGTGATGGAATCCAGGAATGTATATTCTTAATGCTTTGGATACTTCACAATATCCAACAAATATCCCCTTCTTTTCGGAAGGGTCCAACTTGCTCTTTTCTCTTTTGGTATATGAATATATACTGGACAACCAAATATCTTGAGGTGACTTACCTCAGGCTTCTTTCCTGTGAACATCTCTTCTGGAGTCTTGAATCCAAGACCACTATGAGATATTCTATTTTGTACATATACAACAGTTCTTGCTACCTCTACCTATAGATGCATTGGAAGATCTTGATCATATATCATTGTCTTCACTTCCTCCATGATGGTTCTATTCTTTTTTTTTGCAACCCCATTCTGTTGAGGATTGTAGGGAGTAGTTAGTTCCCTCTTGATTCCACCGTCTTTGCAAAAAGATTCAAACTCTTTTGAGGTATACTCTCTGCCATTGTCTAATCAGAGTGTCTTTATTTTCTTGTCTGAAAGATTCTCTATCAAGGCTTTGAACTCCTTGAATTTTTCAAACACTTCACTCTTTGCTTTCAAGAAGTATATCCAAGTCTTTCTTGAAAACTCATCAATAAATGTGATGTAATATTCAAATCCACTTAAGGATGTCGAAGACATTGGACCACATACATCTGAATGAATCAATTCCAATGTACCTTTTGTATTTGTCTCACTTTTTGGAAATGGATTCTTGATGTTCTTTCCCTTCGCACATCCTTTGCAAATGCCTTCATGCTTGATCTTCATGTCTGGTAATCCCATCACTACTTTGTTCACATGAGGTGGAGCCTTGTAATTAATGTGGGCAATCCTTCTATGCCATAGTTCACTAGGGTTAGTGGACTCATGCACAAGGGTTGTTTCTGAGTGCCCCTTGAGTTTATGCAAGCCTCCTTCTTCTTCACCAATAATGATTGCATATTCAATATTATTTCCTTTCGACCACATGAGTATTTGGCCATCTATGAAAGCAACTCTGAATCCTTTCTTATCTAAAGATGAGATATAAAGTAAATTCTTCTTTAGACCAGGTACATATAATACATCTTTCATCTTTAGGGGATTACCTGAATCAAGTTTGTAACTTGCTTCACCAACTCCTTTAATCGGATATTGATAGTCATCTCCTAGGGATACTTTCTGAGGAGAGCTCTTTTCTTCAAGTTTGGATAGAGTTTTCTTTTGTCCTGTCATGTGCTTTGAAGCACCACTATCAATAATCCAAGTTTCTTCTCCAGGGGTTATAGATTCAGAGAGTGTGGAGAATAGCACATACTCTTCTGCATCTTCTTCTCTTGCTTGTTTTCTTGGAGGTCCTTCTTCTTCTTATTCATCTTCATCTTCTGCTAGATTAGCATGATGTCTTTTTTTGTTGTTGATCCTCTTCCTATATTCTTTCCTTGTCATAGGACAATTTCGGTCAATGTGATCTATCTTATTACAATGAAAACATTCAAAATCAGAATAGTCTCTAATGGGAGGATTTTCTCTTACCCTTTGAATTCTTCTGGGAGGTTGAGACTCCTTGAAATGTATTCTCTTGAAATTAGATTGGCCTCTTCTTCTTTTGGTGTGAGTGGCTAGGGCTTGATCATATTCTTTTAGTAAGGCTTCTCTATTTGCCACTCTAGTCTCCTCTTGAATGCAGTCTTCCCATACCGCATCAAACTTCATGCTTTCTTTTCTGGCACACATCATCTAAATGAAGGACTCCCAAGGTCTAGTGAGACCATTAAGAGCAGTCATAACCATTTGATCTTCATCAAGGATTCTCCATGACTCATCTTGATGCTCTTCAGTTGAGCTATTAGATTCATCTTTCTGTTAATGTTCCTTCCCTCATACATTTTGGATAGGGCATCAAACATTTATTTTGGAGTATTCTTGGATGACACTTGAGGGATCAAATGATCCTTGATAGAGTCAGCAATAATCCTTTGTTCCCTAATCATATCCTTTATGTGCTTCTCCTTGGCTTCAGCTTCTTCTTTGACATACTTATCAAGATCATTCTCTTGGAGAATGAGACCAATCCTATATTTCCATGCTTGAAAAATCTCTATGCCTTCCAGCTTGTCCTCAAGCTTAGTGCTTGGGGCCATCTTGTCAAAATATCACAAAAAAATTGAAATTTTGCAGATTGAGAAACTGACCTTACCAGGAGATGCACTTGAGTGAGGTGAGTTGACTGGTGTGCTTGGATTCTGGAGATTTCAACTCTTCACCTTCCAAATCAGGCTTGCAAGATTCAACTTCTACAACTTTCTGGTTCAGCAGTTTTCTTGTGTAGCAACCAAGCTAGGCTTTGAATTTCCCAGAGACTCACACATCCAAAAAATTTGATTCCAGGCTCAAAATATGCATTGTGGGAGGGCACAACTTTCTAAGCAGTTTTTTGAAACTCAATTTTTTTTGTGAAACCCTAATTTCTTTCGAGGAGAGAGAGAGGGATATTTCACCTTGTGAAAGCTGTCCTATTCAGGCTAGCTCTGATACCATGTTAAAATTTCATATGCTTAGCTAAAACATCATTATTTCATTTCATTTTCATAACAGAAGCATATAAACAGGATTTCTGAAAGAAACAGTATCACAAGAACAACACAGATTTATTCTGGGAAATCCCTAAAGGAAAAAACCCAGCAAAATCTTCCTCAATATAGATGCCCCAAAATATAAAAGGTAAAACCAAAAGGGAGATCAAAGACTAATCCTCTTCGTTCTCCATCTACTTCTCTCTCCTCCACTAATGCGCTACACAAGTGAGAGTGTGTGTTCCAAAATGAGGAGCGCCACACCTCTATTTATATTCATCCGTTCTCTTTAATAATTAAATCTAACATGTAGGCTCGAGTTAATAATGTAGGATTGAGTTACACACGTAGGCTCAAGTAACCACATTGGGGTGCTAATGATCCACCTTTACAATTAGAGGGGACTACCTCATGACTCTTATTAGTTGTTTCGATTAGAGGCATCGGGGTACAAAGTAATACAATTGGTTCTCCTGGTAGGACCATCGGGGACCACAAAAAGATACATATAGAATATTCTTTGAAGTTACAATATTTCAACAATAGTATCTTAATTTTTTATTAGCCACTAAATTTTCCTCACACCAGAATTTCCCTTTAAACTTATAAGTAATAATATTTTTGACATTATCAATGTTCTGCAAAATGTCATTTTCATCAAGGCCCCAATGTTTTAACCAAGCCATGGTATCTTTACACTAGCATTGCTTAAGGCTTAGTTGATTTTGAATTGAGTTTAAAGCAATTTTAGGAACTCTCTTGGTCCTAGTGGGCCCCTTGCCACTGCACACAATGTAGCTATTCTGCTACCCACTTGTGGTGTCCCCACTCCATCCACCATGGTTCATACCATACCTATATCTATGCATGGGGGAATTGTCCCTTCTACCACTATTATGGCTATTCACACCATTCTAGTAACTAATCCTACTGTCGAAATTCATCCATACAAACCCCCATTTACATGCGACAACTACATTCCCATTGGTCCCAGCACCATTGTTGGCCCTTCTCGATCTAGTCTAGGTCCTAATGTACCATTCATGCCTAGTCTCAACCTACCTGACTTGGCATGGTTGAAAATTGACCCCATTCATCATGACCCATTGTGGCCTCCCATTCCTACCAAACTCCCATCAAACATCCCTAAGTTTTAGGGAAAGGCAGGAGAATACCCTCAAAAAAACATCATATCATTCCACTTATGGTGTTCATCTAACATCAAAGTGGATGATTGTATCCGATTAAGGCTATTCCAGTGCACACTCACAAGTGTTGAGGCCAAATGGTACATTGAACTGCCCCATGCCACTTATCTGGACTTTTCCTTGTTAGCCTTGATGTTTCTCCAGTACTTCCAACTACCCATTTGTTATGATTAGGGTGTGGAAATCCTATTATCCTTCCAACATAAAAGTGCTACGCATATCGCATATCATATCCATAAATGGCGTTGTCATCATAGCTTGTTTAAAATCCAGTTAGATGAGAATATTTTCCTCAAATGGTTTCTCAAAACCTTACTCCCCCTTATCACCAAGGATGTTGCATTTGAGCACCCACAAACTGAGGAAGAAGCCATCCTCAAAGCATAATAGTTTGATCTCATGTATTCCCAATTAGGTTATTTGTATACCATCATACATAATGCTCCTTGTGTTGGCTCCTCACATCCAGATACATTAAGTGCATCCGATGTCGTTCATGGAGTCATTCGCTCTATTACCCAACATCCCCACTTGTGCACGGCTTCTCCTTCGATGCCACCTCATACATATAGCACACCTAGTGTTTCCCAACTGTTATAGCTAATTTCACCACTCCATGTGAATCACACTTTGTATGGCCTTCCCGTGTCCCACTACAGACTCCTTAGACCCCATGGACCATTTTTTGTCCTTTGATGTTTCCTGGACCATCCCTAAAAACATGTGAAAAATGATACACGTGACTTTTAAACCTATAAGCGCATATATACGCGGGTTTGACCACTAAACCCGCGTACATCGGGATGTGTACAAAATTCGAATCCTTTTGGAGTTTTCCTTGACATGGATCCTACTCACTTGACTCCTGGCCTTCCATATGCTTTGAGATCACTCGGATTCGACCTTTCATTACCCCTTTGAAAAGCTATATAAGGAACCCCTTCGTACATTGAAGGCATAAGAGAGAATTGAGAGCAAAGAAACTATAGTCCATTGTTGCTGGAACTTATGCTTGAGTCTGCATCCCTTTGTCCCTTGGAGCACTTTTGTGTTCTTCCCAAGCTTTCCTTTTGCTTGTGAGATTGCTATCTAGTGATGGAGGATTGAAGTGGTGGAGGCCCAAGTGGGGGATTCAGTTTCTATGGTTCGCAGACGTGTCGACAGAGGTTGTATCTTGTAATCTTTGATTTATATTAATAGAAATATCTTTTCCTGTCCAATAATGTGTGTTTGAATGAATATTTTATCCATTGGATTATGTCAAATACTTATACATTATTGATTATGTATGCTAGAATAGATCTAACACCATGATATATATAATGCTTGTATTGTTTACTTGTTGTTGAGGAAGTAATATATCAATTCAAGCTGAAGTTGGAAAGCTCAACGGGGATCTACTTCAACCGTCCAGAATAAGGTACGAGGCCTGATCCTTTAGTGTTAGACATTTAATTTCTACTGCATATTGGAAAGGATTTATTTCTGGAGTCAAGATGTCTGTTGTGGTACCCCAAGCCATAGGAATTTCTCTCCGTAACAGAATTGGCGACTCCACTGGGGAGTTCCTAGTAGTTGTCCTTTGGGGGTTGTTTCCTCGGCACTCAATGAATTTGAATTGATCCTTCTCTCTTGTTTCTGTGTCGGGTTTGGGGGCATGTATGTCTGGTAGTGTCTGATTGGTGTGAATTTTGTCTCAGCCTATCTGTTTGCCTTGATTTTATGCACCTTTCTTCCTGTACACAAGTTTTTAACTCATAGTCGCGTATACACGCGGGTTTCTCTTCGATTTCCACGTATACACATGGGTTTACTGCGAACAGTCACGTATGCATTTGATTTTTCCTTTTTGTGGAAGTTAAATGGTTGCTGGGTGAATTTTGATATTTGTTGAATCTCCTTTGGCACTGCCTGAGTCTGTTTATACCTCTGTTTCTGACCAAAAACGTTTTTTTAGGCTAAATTTTTTCTTTTTAAGAAGGTTCTTGTCATGGCATTTTCGATTTTTTGTTTGAGATTAGTGCATTAGAGTTCTTTTACCTTAGTGCTTTTCTTGAGTGTTGTTTATGTGTGCTTGCAGAGTCTAGGGGCTGTAGAATCATTCTTTTTCTTTTTGCATCTCATTTTATTTCAAAAAATCCAAAAACATTTGCTTATCATCATGCATTTCATTTTGCATTGTACTTGCACTAGATTTTCTTTGGAGTATTAGTTAGGACTTCATATAGGAAAGTTTGCATTCATCATTTGAAGAAAAATTGTGCATTTCACGTAGTAGCATACCCTGTTTTCATGGACACAATGCATTTGCATTTATTGTTAGGTGTGCATTTTACTTCATGTTGTGTCATAACACCATTAGTTGCACGACCATATCCCATTTTTTAGTAATAAAGCCAACTAAAATCAATGCTAAATTAAAATGAACTACACTCTTTTCTTTTATAGGGTGCACCAACAAGCTTAGGTTTTAGGATCTTGGAATAGTTCATTGTAAGTCAATTCTCTAAGATCACTAAACAACAACATGTATGTGTCTGTCCAGGTGAGTGTGTGAAATCCTTGGTATAACCAGTGTTTCTCAGGATCCTCCTCTCAAAAGGGAGTTAAGAACGAGGAAGTGTGAGCGGTTATTGATTGGGATGACCCCTAGTCATAACTGAGTAGCACCGGAGATATTTCCAGGATTGTATTCATATCTGGGGGCTCTTTCGAGAGTTTCGGGCTTTGCTACCCTACCCATACGGTCAATCCCACCTACGATTGTCCACCTGAGCATTGATTATATTGAGGTGACCTTAGTGGCCTTACCTAAGATATCGAGGGGGTACTTTGCAAGGGTTATTCCGCGGGTGTCCCGGCCAGGCTGGGGTTGGACAGCACAGTCGCTTTACGCATTGAATCTGAGGGTGACAATAATTGGTTACGTACCTTCGCTTGTTGTGTATGGGAGTCTCAAGACTCTCCTAGGTGAGACATACTTGCTTCATTCGGGAGCTCAGTTATCCAGCCCTTGTTTGCTTGCATTTGGCTTTAGATTTTATTAGTGATTGCTCTGTGCATGATAGTTGGCCTAGGGTTTATGTAAATAGAGAGTCTTTTTTACTTTTTGAGTCATTGTGGATTCAGGTGCGGCTCCTCGTTGTTCTCGTCGTTTAGCAGGACTTCCACCTTCTACTTCTCCTCCTCCTTTGGGAGAGAGACCTAGACAGTCCAGGCGGACTATTTCGCACATTGATTCACACACCATGGGAGACCATTTAGAAGGTATTCCTGAGCCACCTTCTCCCATTTGTGTAGATGATGGGCAGTTTACTCCTACTTACGATCCTTCACCTAACCTGGCTGAGTTAGGTCCTATGATTTCTGAGATAGGAACCATGCATGATAGACCTACTCACTCTAGGTTTGATTCCCCATTGACGCATTACCAGTATGGAATGCCGGAGGATGTCGAGAATCATTTTGAACCTGCTAGCACTAGCTACAGTAGTTATGGTATGTCTGGTTTTCCTACACATGATTTGGCATTTCATGTCTAATCTGACTTCGAGCCTAACACTATGCCCGGGGGCACTCTCATTCCTTACCATGCGGAGAGGTTTGGGAGCACTAGTCACATTGCAATTTCTGTCCCAGTGGTGAAGTTACGTCACATATTCCTCCTAGGTCTAGGGTTAGTCATCCTATTAGGATACCAGATCCAAGACAAGTGATGATAGGGAATAGTACATACTTGATTACTCAGATCCTTTAATCTTCAGTCCCTAGTTCTTCAAATGTTCACCCTCCACCTTATTCACATGTTCCTTCGAGTCAGCAAATGGCTACGAGTCAAGTCCGTACTACGGTTACTAGACCAATTGTGTCTCAAGTTTACATACTACCCATTGCTTTGGGAGGTTACGTTCATGCTTCTAGGGGTCATGTTACTACTTCCGGTATGTATATTCCTACGTCTAGAGCATATCTTCCTACCTACGGAGTGTCTCATGGGGCATCGCATGCGATGACCTATGGACCCTATTATGGGATGCAGTATGGACAAGGTTCTTCACCTTATGGAGGAGGGTATCAACAACCTGCTTACTCTCCTAATTATGGCTTTGTAGCTCCTACTAGTCAAGGTCCACCACATTATGGTGCTTCCATGCCACCCTATACGGGTCATATGGAAAAAGGGCACTATGACCAAGGCCATGGTGGTAATCAAACCTATATGAATCAGGGAGAGGTCCATCGACCTCATCATCCTAGACTCCCTTTCCTCATGATGCTCAATATTCCTGACTTGTCGAGATTGACGAACGATCCTGTAGGTCATGACCCGGCTTGGCCGGCTGTCCCTACCAAACTTCCTTCGGACATACCTAAGTTCAAGGGAAAACCGGGAAAGGATCCGAGTGAACACGTTACTACATTTCACCTATGGTGCTCTTCAAATTCTTTACATCAGGACTCAATTCATTTGAGCCTATTTCAACGCACCCTGACAGGGCCTGCCTTGAAATGGTATATAGAGCTACCTAGGGGAGCTTTTGGTTTGTTCGATGATATTGCGATGAATTTTCTTAATCACTTCCAGTTACCAGTGTGTTATGACGTTGGTACTGAACTCTTGTCAACATTTTGACAAGATAAAGCCACAAATATCTCTGATCATATTCACGAGTGGCGTAGATGGAAGAGGTTAATTAAAGCCTTTATACCGCCAAATTTCCTCCTCAAGTGGTTCCTCAAGTCATTATTGCCATATATAGCGAAGGATGTTTCTACATCCGGAGTGCAGAATGAGGAACAAGTGATTTTTAGGGTGCAAGAACTGGACTTGATCTATGCTCAGTCCGGTTTGTTATATGAGATTATTCCCAATGCTCCGCGTTCCAGTTTCGACCCCAAAGTCAAACCTGGACCACATGCCAATGGCATTGTGGGTTGTGCAAGTGTGAAACCTATGGATTTGGTTCCAAAACAAGTTAGTCAATTGTCAATCAACCAATCTATTTCAGGACAAGCTACGACTTCGTCTCAACCCACCCAAATGGTGAGTGTACTTTTTGTGCAATCGTCGGACCAAAAGGGTAACCAGCAGCCCAGACGGAATAGAAAAAAGGGTAAAAATAATCGTAAGGGTGGGGATAAGAATGAGAATGCTAATAGTAATGACAAGAATGACTGGAATGCTGGGGGGGACAAGCAAGCTAAATGTAAGGTTAATTTCCCTTGCAATTTATGTAAGGACGATCACCTCACTTACTTGTGCCCTCGTATTGAGGAAGCTTCAAGATTTTTGGCACAGGGCCTGGTTGTGCTAACTAATCCTTTATCGCACAATCAAAATTTGAACTCGAAGTCCCATGACCAGTTTGGTAGTGATCAGGATCCACCGGAGACTAGTGGTCGTGGTTGCATTAACATGGTTCGTGCTGCAAAAGTTGTGACCCGTGCGAAAGATTATGGTTCGTCACAACCCAGCCATAGCAAAGAGCCTGATCCACCAGGGTCCCCTTTATGTATTGAGAAACATATGGATAAACCTGAGACTGCACCTCACATTCCTAAGAGAGTCCTTAAGCATTCGAGGCATAATCCAAATGGCCAAGCTGCCCATAACTATTCAGTTATCAAGGATTTGGGCCACACTCCTTGTGCGATGTCTGCATTGGAAGTGCTTTAGAGTTGTCCTTCACAAAGGAAGGCATTGCTTTTTGCCCTTGGTGTGAATGATGATGATTCTTCCTCCATGATCAAATTTGAAACCACAGGAATTCAACCTCGCTTACCCTACTATGTGTCTCTTTTGATTCACATAGAATGTCTCAATATGATCGTCAAGTGTACTGTGATTGACGAGGGTGCTGCTGCTTCTGTGATGTCTTTATCCTACTGGAAGGGTTTGGGTTCCCCTGAGCTGTCTAAATCAGAGACCATGTTAACTGTGTTCGATGGGAGATATTTTAGGCTGAATGGAATCCTTCCTTCCTTTAAAGTCCGTTTGGGAGGGAAGACCGTTGTGATAGAGGTTGAGGTGGTTGATGCACCCCTTGACTACAATCTCTTGCTGGGTAGGAACTGGATGTACAGTATGCAAGCTGTTGTTTCTTCCTTGTTTCACATTGTATGCTTTCCACATAATAGGAAGATCATAACAATTGATCAAATGACATTCAAGAATCCGTTTGTTAGTGCATCTTTAGGAGCTTCAATCCCGATCATTGAACATTCTTAGCCGGCAACTGGGAGTGTGGGTGTAGGCATGTATCCATCCCTCATGGGAATCTTTAGTTGTCCTGCACCGATCCTCATGATAGGATCTAGTTTCGATGAGGCTTCGACATCTACAAGATTGGTGTCTTTTTGCATGAGTCATATGGAAGATCCTTGGATCCTTCCTACATCGAGTGATTCGAGTGAGCCCATCATGATGGACGTGCTATTGCCTGCAGCTCTGATAGCTTATCAAGCTAATCTCAAATGTGTTGCAGAGCCTAGTCCTTCCTCTTCACAGATGGAGGACGAGGACCCTTATGTGCTACCGGCATAGGTAGTATAGTCTTCTCACGCACATGACTGCCTTGATACATTTTTCCCTTCAGATGAAGTGATTATCGAGGCAATGTCAAGAGTTGAGCCACCATGGGAGGAACTTCATCATAGATCGTAATTTCTTCTAGAGCTTGACCACTTGGAGTGTGAGGATTTTAGGGCGGTTCTTAGTCATAGAGTTGGTGGTCCTATGGTTCCATTAATATCTCCTAGTCTGATGGCTGATGGAAACATGGCAAACATATCTTCAACGATTCCTATCAACATCTCTCGCAATCCTGGCATGATAGAGAATGTCTATATTGGGATGGAATGTTCCCATGCTGAGATTCTTGAATACGCTGAGCTATTTAAGGAATTCCATAATATTTTTGCTTGGTCTTATGAAGAGATGCCAGGTATTGACCCTCGTATTTTCGAGCACGATATTAAGACTTACCCCAATGCTAAGCCTGTTCGACAACGTTTACGTGCGATGAATCCTGGGAAAGCACCCACGATTAAGGTAGAGATAGAGAAGCTGATGAAATCCGGTTTCATTTATCCCGTTCCCTTAATGGAGTGGGTTTCAAAGCCCCTTCTGGTGGATAAGAAATAGGGAGCGATCCGCATATGTACTGATTTCCGTGATTTAAATCATGCCTGTCCTAAGGACAACTTTCCCACACCATTTATTGATCATATTTTGGATGAGTGTGAGGGTAGCAAGGTGTTCTCCTTTATGGATGGATTTTCTGGATATAATGAGATACAGATTAAACCCAAGGACCAACACAAGATTGCCTTTATTTGTCCTTGGGGAACGTTTGCATATCGGAAAATGCCTTTCAGCCTTAAAAACACTGGAGCTACATTTCTGCGGGCGATGACCTTGATCTTCCACGATCTCAAGTCAATCATCGAAGTATTTTTGGATGACCTCGCTGCTCATTCTCGTATGAGAATGCGTCATCCCTATCACTTGAGATTAGTATTCGAAAGATGTCGGCACTATTCGGTTAGATTAAATCCTCATAAGTGCATCTTTTGTGTGAAGTTAGGTTGTTTGTTAGGATTCATCATTTCTAAAGAGGGTATAAGAGTCGACCCTTTGAAGGTTGAGGCAATACTTCAGTTGTCTCCCCCGAAAAATATTTGTCATCTTCAGTGTTTGCAAGGCATGGCAAACTTCTTACGAAGATTTGTTGTCAACTTTGCCAATTTGACTAGAGGCTTCATGCATCTCTTGAAGAAGGACACCCCCTTTTATTCGGATGAGTGAGCCTAGGAGTCCTTCGATGCACTCAAGTGAGCCCTAGCACTGGCCCCAGTGATTAGTCCCCCAGACTATAGCTGTCATTTTCTATTATATGTGGCCGCATCATTAGAGACGATTGGTATGGTTTTCATTCAGGAGGATGAGGAGCTCCAAGAGCATGTCATATATTATCTAAGCTGGAATCTTATTGACGCAGAGATTCATTATTCTCATGTTGAGAAGCTTGCTTTAGCTACAGTACATGTGGTTCAGCGGTTGAGACATTATATTCTCCTTCGCCAGACCTTGGTTGTGGCCCATGTCAATCCATTTCAATTTGTCCTCACTTGAAGGATGATTGAGGGAAAATATAATTAATGGATTGTCATTCTGCAAGAATTCGATCTCGAGTTTGTTTTGGCAAAATCGAAGAAGTCTTTAATTTTTGCAAAGCTTATATCGGATTTCCCGAGCGAGGCCGAGGAGTTGGTTTGTGAAGATACGTTTGTCGATGAACACATATTATTAATCTCAATGTTTGACCCATTGTATGGGGATATAATAATATATTTACAGACAGTGAAGACCCCTACTCACCTCTTGCAAGATAAACGACGATGATTACGTCACGTCTCTAAGAACTACCTCATAGTGGATAACACTTTGTACCGTCGTGGGGTAAATTCCATTTTACGACGTTCTTTAACTCATGATGAGGCTGAGGTAGTGCTGAATGATTTCCACGGAGGGGCGTGTGGTGGTCATTTATCTGGGCTTTCTACAGCACAAAATATTGTAAGAGTGGGTTATTTCTAGCCGTCAATCTTTAAGGATTGTGTTGATGCAGTCAAGAGGTGCCACCCTTACCAGGTGTTCACACGTAATATGTGCTTGAAACCTGCCCCTTTACATCCCATTATCACCGTCGGTCCCTTCACTAAGTGGGGGATCAATTTTATGGATTGCAACCCAGCTTCGGCTGGGGGGAACCATCAGATTATAGTGGATGTTGATTACTTCATGAAATGGGCTGAGGCTATGCCTACAGTAAAATTCGACGGTGAGACAGCCGCCCACTTTGTATTCAACCAAATTATTACTCAGTTCAGGATTCTGAAATATCTTGTCACTAACCATGGCTCGTTTGGAAATTGAACCAGGTGATAGATTAATTTTACTCACAACAATTAACAATTGATCATGCAAAATCACTCACAAAGAGACTGAAAATTGGAGCTGAACACTAAACTGTATTAAATCAGTGTACAATAGAAAACCATATAATAAAATAGGTTGCTGAATAAATAATATACATCAGGGATTT
>LPNX010432878.1:967099-1038973 GCA_001517045.1 Pseudotsuga menziesii | reverse complement strand
ATGAACAGAAGAGTAGGTGAATGGTGCCATCATGCACAAGCTCTCTGATGTAGTGCATATGGATCTCAATGTGTCTAGTTCTCTGCTTCTGAACTGGATCGTTGTAGATTTGAATGGTACTCTAGTTATCATAGTAGATGGTAGTTGAGTACTCTGTTTCGAAGCCACACTCTCCAAGTAAACCTTGCAACCATAAACATTGAGTTGCTGCATTAACAACTCCTCTGTACTCTGCTTCTGTAGATGAGAGTGCAATGGCACTGTGTTTCTTGCTTGACCAGATGATTGGCCCTTCTGTAAGCATGAACACATATCTTGAAGTGGACTTTCTATCTATGCTATCACCTGCCCAATCACTGTCAGTAAATCCAATCAACTCAAGATTAGATTTTGCTTTATAGAAGATCCCATGTGTCCTTGTTCCCTGACCAAAGTTAAGGATCCTTTTGGTTGCTTTCCAATGGATCTCTTGAGGATGATCCATGAATCTAGAAGCCACACTTACTTCATAACAAATATCAGGTCTAGTATGTGTAAGATACAACAAACATCCAATCAATTGCCTATACAGTGTACTGTTTACCATTGGTGAAGAATCAACTTCTTCCAGCTTCACTCCTGAAAGGAAAGGAGTTTTGCTTGCTTTGCAATCCTTCATTCTGAATTTGTTCAGCAAGTCCAAGGAATATTTGGACTGGTGCACCTTGATTCCAGCTTTGGATTGAGCAATCTCAAGCCCCAAAAATCGACTTAAGAGCCCCAAATCTGTCATGGAGAAGGCTTGGTTCATAGCTCCTTTTAAGGAAGCAATCTCAGCCTGTGAGCTTCCTGTAATGAGGAGATCATCAACATATAACACAATGATCATTAATGAACCATTAACTAACTTCAAATAGACATTTGGATCTGATTTGCACCGAACAAAATTTAGTGATAGCAAGAAGCTATCGATCTTGGCATACCAAGCCCTGGGGGCTTGCTTTAGCCCATACAATGACTTTCTCAACCTGCACACAAGAGAAGGGTTAGTAGAAAAACCTTGAGGCTTCTGCATATATATCTCCTCAATGAGATCTCCATTCAGGAAGGCACATTTTACATCCATGTGATGTACCTCCCATTGCCTTGAGGCTGCAATGGCTAAGGCTAGCCTGATGGAATCCATTTTTGCCACTGGGCGAAAATTCTCATTGTAATCTATGCCATGAACCTGTGAGTAGCCCTTGGATACAAATATAGCCTTGTACTTCAGTGGTGAACCATCAGCAGCAAATTTGGTCTTATAGACCCACTTACACTGTACTAGTTTTCTCCCTGGGGGAAGATCCACTAGCTCCCATGTGTTGCTCTTCTGGAGTGAGTTGAACTCCTCCTTCATGGATGTTTGCCATCTTGGATCTCCTAATAATTCTTCATATGTTTGAGGATTAGACTCCACCATCAAATAGCATTTTTCAGCAAACATAGGATCCTTCATGCACATACCACTCTCAAATTGAGATCTAGTCCTCCTTGGGTCATTGGGATCCCCAGCTAGCTCACCTGCTGCACGTAGTGTCTTGGATGCCCATTTTGGCCTTGTGGTGCTGTTAGGGTCTGCAATAAACTCATATCCATCAAACAAATCAGAATCATCATGTTCAACAAGCTCTTTACTTACTTCTTGAGGTTCAGGTGGTGAAGAGGCTTCACCAACTTCCACTGCTGCAAGGGGTTCTTCTTTAAACTGAACACACCTTTCGATGAAGGATTTGTTTGTGCTCAAATTTATCAAATTGTACCCTTTTGAATCTTTAGAGTATCCAAAAAAAATACACTCTTGGCTTTGGGGCTGCAAAGCCTTCCTCTTCTCTGTTGGGATTCTAGCCCAAGCCTTTGAGCCAAAAAATCCTGAAATGGGTCACATCTGGCTTGTGCCCACTCCATGCTTCGAACGGAGTCATGCCATCAAGATATTTGTGAGGCACCCTATTTTGAATATAGGATGCATAGTTGATAGCTTCAGCCCAGTACTTTGGTGGCAAAGTTTTGGCCTCCATCATGCATGTTGCCATCTCCTTCAGTGATCTGTTCTTCCTCTCAGCAACACCATTTTGCTGTGGTGTGTAAGGGATAGAATGCTGCATCTGAATACCTGCATCTACACAATAAGTAATAAACTCAGACTTGACATACTCACCACCATTGTCAGATCTGAGGGCCTTGAGTTTCCTTCCAGACTGGTTTTCAACCAAAGCCTTAAAGACTTTGAATAAGCCAAAAACTTCAGACTTGTGTTTCAGGAAGTGAACCCAGCAATACCTGGAAAAGTCATGAATAAAATTCAATGCATATTTGGCCTGACTCATGGAAATATGAGGGAATGGGCTAGCAACATCATTGTGGATCAGCTCGAGGGGTGTAGAGGTTCTCTCATGACTAGCTCTCTCAAATTTGTGCTCTGGGTGTTTTCCTAGGATACAGCCTTGGCAGACTCCTTTGGAAAATTTTATCTTGGGAAACCCTATGAACATCTCTTTTTCACTAAGATCTTATAGATATTTGTAGTTTAGGTGGCCAAATATTTCATGCCAAAGCTTGTTGGCTTCATTAGCATGAATGAGAAGCGCAGAGGGGTTTGAGTAAGGTAGGAAGTGTGAGAACATGTATACCTTTTGAGCATGAGTTTCAACTCCTTTTGCAATGACTCTACCACTTAATATCTTTGTGATCTCAAATTCATCGAGGGAGAATATGGCCTTCTTCGGAGATCCAGTGTGGGTCATCTGGTACACTGACAGGAGGTTGGAGGCGAGACCAGGCACATACAACACATTGCTGAACTTACCATGATCAAGATCTATCCTTCCTTTGCCTTTACTTTCAGTGAGAGAGTCATCTCCTAGTACAATAGATGGTCCTTTTGACATATCCAATGAGGAGAAGGCCTCCTTAGTAGAAACCATGTGTCTTGAAGCTCCAGAATCAATGATAAAACTGGGTGAGCTTGATGTGCCAGCAACTAGAGTATGAACTCTCTCTCTGTCATCTGAACTTGATCCTCCTTCTCTCTTCTTTGAGCTTTCTAGAAGGGAGATGCCATTCTTCTCTGGGAGTTGGGTTAGCATGTCTATCTGCTTTTTCATACAAGAGCTTTCAGAGTGATTGCCCTTATTGCAGTATGTGCACTTGTTCATTTCACCTTTGTTTTTCCTCTTCTGGTTATTCTTCTTGGGACCTTGTTGATCCTCCGGAGACTGTTTCTTGTCTCTCTTTTGATTAGGTTTATTTTTAGCTTTCTTTTTGCTTTTTGAATCCACCTTCAAATCTCCAGCAATCAAAGCTTGATCTTTGGATGGTTTGATGGTGCCCATCATCACCAGGTTGTCCTGTTCTTGTGTGAGAGATTCCATGAAATCTACAAGGCTAGGCATCTTCCAGGTTTGAGCTGTCAGTTTTGTGGCATAGAAGGTCGAAACAAACACTGAATAATCAGGGCCTAGCTTTGAGAGGATGGCCAGTATGAGCTGATCATATTTATTTTCAATACCACACTGTTTCAGCTACAAAACTAGTGCTTTGAACTTGGAGAAATATAGCTGCAGGGATTCAAAGCTCGTTGGACTCAGAGAAATCAGCTCATTTTTTATTTGATGTCCCCTCATCTCATCTGTCTTTCCAAAAATATCAGCAAGATTCTCCCATACTTCATTCGGTGATGTCAATCCATCGATATGGAAAAGGAGGTCTCTGGAAATACTCAGACACAGGAGGCCATAAGCCTCATCCCTCATGTTGTGCCATTTTATCTTCTCTATAGCTGCATTGGGCTCTGCTTCTATTTCCATAGTCACCCTGTAGAGGCCTTTCGCTCTCAACAGTATCTCCATCTCTACTTTCCATTCAAAGAAATTGAAAGGAGTCAAGATAGTTTTTTGTGATTGATCCATAGCTTAGAAAATCTGTCCCGACTATCAGTAGAAGGCTCCCAGTCACTGATGTCGAACCTACAAAACAATTTTTGAAGGAGAGAAACAATATGCAATGGCTCTGATACCATGTGGAAATTGAACCAGGTGATAGATTAATTTTACTCACAACAATTAACAATTGATCATGCAAAATCACTCACAAAGAGACTGAAAATTGGAGCTGAACACTAAATTGTATTAAATCAGTGTACAATAGACAACCCTGTAATAATATAGGTTGTTGAATAAATAAAATACATCATGGATTTGAATGCATGAGGAGCAATTCGAATCTAGCATAAAGCAGGCTTACCAAAAATAAGCAAATCCCCCATAGGTGTAAAAAGCTGATCCTAAATCTGTCATGGAGCTCACGAATTGGCAAAAAGGCTTAGGAAATATAACGAGTGGTGGAATGGCAGCTCATACATGCTTTTGAATGGAGAAAAGAGAGAAGGATGTGTAGGACAAAAAACTAGTCAACCTCACCTAGTCTAGCTTTTCCTTTTGCCTTAAAACACTGAAAAAGCAGGCAATAAAGCAGAAAAAGAAGAAGGGCACCTAGGAGGCCAGGAATAAATTAGAATTGATTCCCTTATCTCTCCCATGTGCTACATGAGTCAAATAAGGAAAGTTTGACCATTATAGATAGGCAAATGACAACTTGCACAAGGTGGGACACATGAACTAGGCAAATAAGACAAAAATAATGAAATTAATGTCTAAGTGGGTAAACTATGGGTTGATTATTCTAACAGCTTGCACTTTCAGAACCATATGATGGAGGATTTGGCATCGAGGTTAGGGTATAAGTAAGAGCATTCCTCTTCTTATTACCCTCAAGCGAATGGATAGGTAGAGACAGTGAATAAATCACTCAAATCCATTCTCCAACGAACCATTGCACAAAGTAAGAACAATTGGCACATCATGTTATATCCTGCTTTGTGGGTATATCGAACCGTTGTTAAGAATGCCACTGGTTTTTCTCCATATCAACTTGTACATGGAGTGGAGTCGATATTTCTGGTTGAATGTGAGATTCCTTCTTTGAAGCTAGCTTTAGAACTCTTACCGGACACTTCACCATTGGAGCAGCGTTAGGATGCCCTGGTGGCTCTAGAAGTTAATAAACATCGCGTAAAGCCCAATACAATAAGTTTGTCCATCCAAGGGCGTTTAGTGAAGGAGACTTGGTCCTTTTGTGGGATCAACCGAAAGAACCCTTGGGGGCAAGGAAATTTAATCCTATGTGGCGTGGTCCTTACATGGTCAAGTGTGTGTTAGAGAAGGGTGTTTATGAGTTAGTGGATTATGAAGGAACGGCCTTGGCAGAGCCTAGAAATGGGCTCTACCTTAAGAAATACTATGCATGATCTTCAGCCAAGGCTGCTTATTGTATATTATTGTACAGTTTTGCATAGTTAGGTATTTTTCTTATCGTGATTGGGTTTGTGATTAGTTTCTGTTTCTTTTGGCAGATGTCAATGGAATCTCCCCCCTACATAGGATTCATGGATGGTGCAAGCCGTCACACTCAACACTCAGCCTCTACTGCTTGGGTAATTTATACTCCTATGGGTCAGGTACTGTCTTCAGGAGGCGTATGTCTACGACCATCTTCCAACAATGTTGCTGAATATGGTGTCATTATTGAGATTCTACAGGATGCCATTTCACATGGCATTCTCTCTCTTGAGGTATGTCTTGATTCAAAGTTAGTAGTGTCACAGCTCAATGGTTTGTACCATGTTAGAGATCCGACGTTATTGAGAAGATTCTTATGTGTGAGATTGTTAGAATGACAATTTGACAATATAACATACATACACATTCCAAGAAATAATAATCAAGTTGCTGACTCATATGCTAACTACATGTTAGATTGGAATTTGTTTCATTCACAATAAATTAATCACAAGCACAATTTTTACACATGTAAATAAATAAACCGATCACCATAAAACTTTTTATATACATCCAAAATGTGATAATACATAGTGTCATAATACAAAATTGGGGCTTTCAAGCCACCAGCATATAATACACGGTGGTACAAAATGTATACACTCCCAAGTGTATAATCTTGTGGAGGAGGAGGAGGGTTGTGATAATGGAAGGTCACTACGGCTCTAGCTAGCCGTCGAAATAATCGTACCCATGCGTGTGGTACGCCCACCACCTGCCACTGCATAGCCTCGGGAAATTCCTCGACTTACGCCAGGGGAACTCTATGTATCAGTCTCACAAAATTGGTATGAATGCTCTAGAGCGTCCACTCCGCATCCACACCTGTGATGTCATCTCCTCTTCCCCTCCATCTATGACGAGGGAAGCCTTCTGGCCATTGTGGTCCCACATCTGCACACAACTGGTAGATGTCACTATGTATTGTCATGCAAAAATATGTATTTTTGATTCCATATAATCAAGAAAACACAAAATTAAATAACTCAAAAAATTTTAAAAAGAGAGGGTCGAGATTCGTTACCTATGTCTCCATATGCCGATCCTGGCGGTAGCGGCATGTCCAGGTCCCCCCAAAAATCTATCCCTACATAGGGGTAGTCATTGATGGCAACTATCTATCGTCGCCACCACGGAAAGAAGTCAGTTGGATATGGGTTGGCCACCCTACCACCCCTAGTCTGTGCATAGCATCTTCCCAACGTCGTTGGGCTAGATCTCAAATCCCATGGAGAGGAACGTCCACTCTAGGGCTCAATCCTGGAACACGCTCAAAATACTACTGAACTTGAAGTTCCACACTCTACCTGCCTTACACTCACTGAGCTGATGTTTCATTTTGCTCAGTAGTGTAGTGGTCCAGTCATAAATGGTCGGACTCATGTACTCCACTACATAGAACATCAGAGGCCGTGAGGCCTGGTGGAGTGATGTCAAGCCTGCTATCCTACCCAATTTCAAAAGTATGGACTTTAGGCCCAATACCTATATAGCATTGGTAGGGACCTGACTCCACACCTTCTCAGTGTTTGGATAGAAGTACATTGCAATGTACTCATCGATAGTTAGGCCACCTCTTGGCCCACAATGGGAATGAAGGTTCACCACTTCCCCTCGTCTAGATAGCCCTGTAATGAAGTATATGTCCTCCACCTCTATGGTGAGGGACATCTCGTCTATCTGAAAGGACTCCAATTCTAGATCCCAGTAATCCACCAGCATTTGTAATAGTCTTGGTTTGGCCCTCAAACCACCAAGACACCAAAACTTGTAGAGTTTGCATGCATGTAGAGCCTATTGAGCCATTAGGTCGGCTGTTATTGCTTCCTCTACTTCACCATGTTCACGCTCTCTCCACTCTAGGACCATCCTGCACAAGAAATTGCAAATTTGTCCATTATATTATTGAAAAAATCTTATGCGTGGCCTCATACATGACTGTTTTCAAAACAGCCGCGTATGTACGTGGGTTTGAGGGTATTTTCCACGCATATCCAGCCCTATACGCAGAAAAAACCATGATTTTCGCGTGGGCCGCAACGCTCATTTTGGGTTGGCCTAGAAATATTAATTGACCATGGAATTTCATAAAAATTGCATCAAAATGAAAGAGAAGAGCATGGGTAAATACCTGGAAGAAACGGTAGTGGATTCCGTCGGCTGGATCTCCTGGAATTCGCTGTTGAAAATCAGAGCTCAAATGGGTAAAAGTTTCAAATGTTTTATAATATTTTGAATTGTTTAATATTTATAGAAAATTTTCAAATATTTGAAAATTTTTACCCCCTTTCCTATAGTTTTGACATTTTCTAACCATTTTGGACCGTTTTTGACATAATTCATGTTGTAGAGGACCTTTTTCAGTGTCGTTTCAGCTGTTGGATTGACCTGTTCATGCTGATCTCAGGTATCATGTCTAAACTATCATATAGGTTAGGTTTCATCACTGTTTGCATTTTGCATGACCTTATGACCATATCATCATGACCTTAGGTACGAACCCACTCTGTTATGTCACAGAACCTTCTTGTTGTTTTAGAAGTGGCATGATGCGAGTGGTAGAGCTTCACCTTACATGGGTACCCTAGTTAGAGCCTTATTTTCATTTGGTGCCCATACTGACATTTTATCTTTTAGGGTGTGGGAGTCCATTGTATAGTACTGCCATGAATTTTCGTAAGAGCCTCATACTCCTATTGATCTTTTGCTGGCTTATTTCCCTTAGGACTCCCTCATGTTAAGTTGTGAATGCATTATCATGAGATTTTCCTGCCTTATTGAGATTTATGCTAGCTCCCCTGACATTGCATTTCAACCATATAGCCCAAGCGTGTCTCATGTCTAGGCATGCAGAGCCATTTTGTTATATCCTTCGCAGCTTGTTTCCCTTTTTACCAGGAGGGGATTTTCCCTTGGGTGTCGATATCCTACACATGTATCCTTACATTGAGCATAGGTATGTTCCACTGCTTGGAACTAGTTTTTTTTCCCTTATGACACTCGTCTCCTCCTAGTCTATAACTATAAATCCATTTTATTCTTTTTCAAGCTTTTTAAATAATTGAAAAAGTCCAAAAAAATCAAAAAACCAAAAAGCCAGACAAGGAAAGATGGTATCTATGGAAGCTGTCAAGTCGTGTCTCCTTCGAATAGAGCACTGTATATCACATCCATTGGTTGGGTTATAGTTTGAATTTAGGAGCTATACTCATTTATTTGAGTTTATCTCCACTGACTGGTAAAGCTTCCAGTCCCTATGGAGCCTCTGTTGACACCTCATGTGTCGCAGAGATGTCCCAGTTTGTATATCGAGTCTATGCTGCCTTTATTCAGTCACCAAATGCTGTTATGCGCTTGTTCAAAGGAAGTTGAAGCCTGAGTCGGCCATTCCTCAGTTCTCTTGACTTTGCATGTCGGCTATTCCTGGTACAGTTACTGATTCGTGCACCTTATGATCTAGTCCTTCCACATTATACAGCTTTGCTGAGTACCTCGTGTTGGATGATGAGGGATTCCTTAATGCTCTCCTTCCAGCATATTTCATCCCATCGACTTCAGATCATTTATTCTGGGATTGGAATCTAGAGTCATTTTGAGTGCCTTGAGACTTGCAATAATCAGTGACAGGTTCTCTCGCCATCGATAGTTTTTGGGAATACATCAATGTCCCCTAATCGATGGATTCTCTCAAGTGTTCGACCTCAACACATTTATTCACACTTGTTAGCTTGCACTATAGTGCCTTGATTCCCATTTTCATTATCGGTGGGTGATCTCGCGTTTGTTAATGGTATACATTAATGACTGGTAATCAGATGATGGACTACTATGTTCGACCTCAACACCTCTATTCACATAGTAGGACATGTACTCGTAGCGGTTTGTGTAGAAGACTTTCCAGATTGGTGGCATCTCTTATATTCTACCTCCTTGATCGTGCTAGTGTTCATGAGATTTCAGCTCCCGTGACTTGATTCCAGTATATGTCAAATATTTCCAGCCACTATGGAGATTTTGATCTGTTATATATCTTCAGCCATTATGGAGATCATGGTCCTTTGTATATCTTCATCATGGAGATTCTGATCTATGTATATTGTACATGGCGATGACCGCTTATGTGATATCTTGTATCATGCCTATTCATGGCCATTGTACTCTTATGTATCCAGGACTGCTATATGTATTTGTAGTTATGTGCAGAGTTGTATTATGGTACTATGCTGATTGGGTGGCTGGTCTTCCATTTGGGATCCTTCATCACTCCACTTCTGGGATGGAATTATAATGTATTTCAACCATCGTATGACCCCTTTGACCTCACACATTAGGGGGCATCTGTTATAGCTGATTTCACCACTCTAGGTGAATCACACTTTGTATGGCCTTCCCCTGTCCCGCTGCAGAATCCTTAGACCCCATGGACAATTTTTTGTCCTTTGATGTTTCCTGGACCATCCCTAAAAACATGTGAAAAATGATACACGCAACTTTTAAACCTATAAGCGCATATATACGCGGGTTTGACCACTAAAATCGCATACATCGGGATGTGTACAAAATCCAAATCCTTTTGGAGTTTTCCTTGACATGGATCTGACTCACTTGACTCCTGGCCTTCCATATGCCTTGAGATCGCTCAGATTCGACCTTTCATTACCCCTTTGAAAAGCTATATAAGGAACCCCTTGGTACATTGAAGGCATAAGAGAGAATTGAGAGCAAAGAAACTATAGTCCATTGTTGCTGGAACTTATGCTTGAGTCTGCATCCCTTTGTCCCTTGGAGCACTTTTGTGTTCTTCCTAAGCTTGCCTTTTGCTTATGAGCTTGCTATCTAGTGATGGAGGATTGAAGTGGTGGAGGCCCAAGTAGGGGATTCAGTTTCTTTGGTTCGCAGACGTGTCAACAGAGGTTGTATCTTGTAATCTCTGATTTATATTAATAGAAATATCTTTTCCTATCCAATAATGTGTGTTTGAATGAATATTTTATCCATTGGATTATGTCAAATACTTATACATTATTGATTATATATGCTAGAATAGATCTAACACCATGATATATAAAATTCTTGCAATGTTTACTTGTTGTTGAGGAAGTAATATATCAATTCAAGCTAAAGTTGGAAAGCTCAATGGGGATCTACTTCAACCGTCTGGAATAAGGTACGAGGCCTGATCCTTTAGTGTTAGACATTTAATTTCTACTGCATATTGGAAAGGATTGATTTCTGGAGTCAAGTTGTATGTTGTGATACCCCAAGCCATAGGAATTTCTCTCCGTAACACCAACCTAGCTATGTCTCTCATTTTTCATGCATAAAGACTCAGTCCAGAGCCACACCTTCATATGTGTATCTCACACCCGTTCCTCACATTCATGGACTGAATTTCCTAGCACCTTCATGTAATGGCTAGTCGATAGGATTTGTAGCCCCTCCAGCTACTCCTTCCTATCAACCACTACCTATAACATCTACACCTGCTCCAAACTTGAATCCTCCTATTCCTGAATGACAAGTCTATGCTCAACATAACCTGCCTAATCAACCCGCCCCCAATGACCAACAAGGGTAGGGAAGATGAAAGAGAGGTAGGAATTGGGGAAATAACCAATCTCCAAGGGGTGGCCAACAACACAACCCTCTGAATAAAAATGGATCTAATCCCCCTACATAGAACCCCCAACATCCACCTAGACCTGGGAAGAACTCTTAGTTGCAAACTAACCATCCATGCACCATTCATGATACTTACGACCATTATACACATCAATTCCCCAATATGAATTGAGTCTTTCATTTACTACAAACTGATAATCAACGTGACCCCAATGTGACTGCTCTAGCATATCCAACCCAAGTTCATCTACCTATGGTACTGCAGAACCCATTACCAAATCAAGGGATGGTTGCAACCCAACCCTTGGTACAAAAAAACACTGGACAGAAATTTTGCGGGTCAACTCATTGAAACTGGTGTCCATCACCTTATTGAATTATCATTTGATGTCAACTTACAGACTTGACAAAACCAATATGGCTCCATCATGGAAACCATTAATCCCTCCATGAAATATACCTCCATTTCTCTTGATATTTCCTTACATTTGCTGAGACCCCCCACAGACAAGACTGTGAAAGTACCTTGGTTCCCTTTTCATCATGTCGCGAAAAACCCCACTTCCTGAGCTAGTATTAATTACAATATCATTGGAAACCTAGCCTAGTCTCCCTCTACATGTTTGCTATAGAAGTCCGTCAACCTTGTCCTCCATAATGAAAATATCTACTATCCATTTTAGGTGTCATCAACCCCTCTAATTCTGGGTTGATCACTTTCGACTTGGATCAAAGAGAACCCTAGATTCCATCATCTATAACCTTCTAAGTTTGGGTCACTATTAAAAATTTGGTCATTCATCAATGCATCCTTGATGAGCAAGAATCCACTTGCGTTATTTAATCCTTTGTTTGGAAAAAACTCAGATCCCCAACTCGTCAACCTTCAACCACCTCCCTACGTGCTTACGATGGTTGTGTTGCTCAAACACAAGGTGTTCTCATGAATGTTCCCATTAAGTTAGCCATAAAAATCATTTTGATTAACATTGTGCTTTTAAACTCCTAACTTGATTACAATATCCTCCTTGGATGTAGTTATATGTATGCAATGTGAGTCATTTCCTATACTGTCTTGTGAATCTTTATGTTCCCCCATGATGGGAAGATCGTGACTATCAACCAATTGATGTATTACAATCCTAAATGACTGACCACCTCAAAACATGTCCTTCCTACTATCAACACTATCATGAACATCATCTCGATCCCCTCCCTATATAGTGCTAGTCTGAGCCTATTTACCAATGCTCCTTTGACAGACACATTTTTTTCCTCCCCACCCCCTCCTTCGACAACTGACATATCATATTTGTTCACTATCACATCTGGTAACATTCCAACCTCCTCGCAAACTTAGCCATAACCCCAACTACAGAACCTAGGGAGTTATTAGGTTTCATTCCCCGTACACACGATCCCCTTCCTCTTTCAACCTTTTATAATTGTGAGTAAGCTAGTCATGGATACTCTAAACCTTCTGAGATTCACTATAGGTATTCCCTTACAATACCTTAATCTTCCCACCCTTCCTTTGACACCATAGATCATGTTGACACTAGTCCAACCTATCAAGACAATGTCACACCCACCTCCTGATACACAACTGACTTCTCTTTCCTCTACTTCTATCCCCCCTCCTACCATGAGTACTGGGGATAAGGGACCCAAAGCCCCGATAGACCCACGTCCACCTCCTACTCTATATTTATGGGATTTCCTTATCCATGTGACATAGAATTGTATCGATTTTCCAATAATTCACACCCACATGTGTACAGTAGCTGAGATCCTCGATGCTCTAGTTTTCAATGTACCAACCATACCTGCGATGAAGAAAAAATCACTACGAACCAACCACTTTTGTGCAGACTCTAGCCTATATGGTCATTATTCCCAGCATTTCCCAAACTTTCCTGAGGACGAGTCTCTCCTGAGTGACCTTTGCAAGCACTCCTAGGAGTCTAAAATAACTTCCCTTGATGATATCCATCCATTGACCCCTTCCTCAAACACCAATAGAACCATTTATATGATCTCTACTTCCAGTATCCTTTCCTCCTCGTCGTTTGTGGAAGATCCATATGATCTATCCATGCATTTTTTTCACAATGACGAATAGATCATCGAAGCTCTTTCAACTCCTAAATATCCTTGGTATGATATGCACCATTTCTCCTTCTTCATCCCTGATGAACCTTCCTCATCATCTGACCAATTCTCTGTCGAAGTGAAAGACTTCATTCATGGAAGTGTCGATTGGTTTAAAAACCAACTCCCAAAACCTAATGCGTTTGAAGAAGGTAACATAGATAATATTTCACCAACCATTAAGGTCAATATTTCAATGACACCAGGGATAGTCGAGGATATTACGCTCGGTGCTTCATGCTCCCCTGAGGAATTCGCTTCCTACAAAACACTTTTTCAGGAATTTTGTGATATTTTTGCTTGGTCCTATAACAAGAATATTGGGATTGATCCATCTATCGTTAAACATTATATCGATGCATGGCCTGATGTATCCCCTGTTCACCAAAAGAAGAAACCCATTCACACATCAAAGGCCCTTGTCGTCAAATATGAGATCGAAAAACTGCACATAGAATCCTTTATATACCTCATCGTGTATACCACTTGGGTTTCTAATCATCTTCCCCTCAATAGAAAAATACCATTCGCGTCTGTACTAACTTATATGACCTGAAGTTTTCCTTTCCCAAAGACAACTTGGCCACTATGTTTATTGTCCACATCATTGACACTTGTAGCGGTCATGAAGGCTTTTCCTGCATGGACAATTTTTCTAGTTATAAGCAAATCTAGATCCATATAGAATAACAGTACAAAACCGTTTTTACTACCCCTTAGGTAATTTTGTGTATTGTGTCATGTTGTTTGTCCTTAAAAATGTTAGAACCACTTTCCAATGAGCCATGAAAATTTTCTTCCATCACCTCATTCCCATTATCCTGACCTATTTAGATGAACTAACATATCAATATTGGAATTATTCTCAATGTTTGGATGACTTACGAAAAGTTTTCCTCTGCTATCGCAAATATAACGTTTGCTTGAACCCCCTCAAATGTGTGTTATGTGTCCCAATTGGTCACTTATTATGATTCATTGTGTCCCACAAAGGGATTATCATGGATCCCTTGAAGGTTGAATATCCCCCCTCAATGTACTCTACACCAATCACAAATCCTTCAAGGCAAGGCCAATTTGCATTGTCGGTTTATTCTGAACTATGCAACGAAATTCCATGGATTCTTATTCTTTCTCCATACCAACATTCCTTTTGTGTGGGATGAGAAAGTGCAAGCCACTTTCAATGCACTAAAACAAGCTATGACTTCCGCTCCATTGTTGTCTCCTCTCGACTTCACCAAGGAGTTTATCCTCTATGTATTAGGATCTAAAAATGCCATCGTTGGAGTCTTAGTATAGGAAGACAATGATCATCAAGTTCACTTTATCTATTATGTGAGTTAGAAACTTTTCAAACCACCTTTACATTACTCCCACAAAGATAAAATGGCCCTTGCCGACATCTTTTCTGTGCATAAGATATGCCATTATATTCTCATGAGCCAAACTTGGGTCGTTGTCGATTCCAACCCCATGCATTATCTCTTGAGTTGCCTCCTTGTCCAAGGTTGTGCCGCCAAGTGGATTGGCATTCTCCAAGAGAATGACTTGGAATTCATCACACCCAAAAGCACCCAAAAGTTTGGCGTTATCTTCCTTGATGGAAAACTTCCCATCGTCCTCTACATCACCTCCTATCACAATCAACCTCCCTGATGAATTCTTAATTTCATCTCTACAGTGGACCCATGATATGGGGGAATCCTCGTTTACTTACACACACATAAATTTGGGGCACATTTAATTCGTTAATATCATCGTCACATATTACACCAATCTACTCGATATCTCTTTATTGGTGATGTCCTATACCACAGCGGTGTTGAAACCATACTGCGTCGTTGCCTCACCCATGATGAATTTGAACAGTCTTAAATGACTATCATAGTGGATCTTGTGGTGGCCACCTCTCCAGTTTGGATACCACTCAAAATATACTTTGCATCCTTTAATTTTTTCCAACCATCTTTTCCAATTGTGTTCATGGATTTAAACAATGCCGCAATTACTAACTCTTTTTGCCAAAGGACATGACACCTCCCGTGCCACTACATCATGTTGTCACACTCAATCCCTTCTATAAGTGGGTGATTGAATTCATGAACTATAAACCTACTTTGGTTGGTGGCCATAAATATATCATTGTGTTCATTGATTACTTCACCAAGTGGGTCGAATCCATGCCTACCATCAATTATAACGATGATACTGTGGCACTCTTATTTTTCAACCATGTTATCGCTCATTTCTGTGACCCCATCCAGTTAGTCTCATACCATAGTTCTCACTTTGAGGACATTTTTTGGACATATCCATCCACTAGGTTCAAATTTGTGTGGAAATTGAACCCAGCTGTTAGAACAATTACACACAAAAATTACCAATTACACATGCAAATTACACACAAAGGAGACTGAATATGGAGCAGAACACTAATCTGTATTGAATAAGTGTACAATAGCCAACCCTATGAAGTCATAGGTTTCCACAATAAATAATTACATGAGAGATTCGAATGCATTGGGATGCCATTTGAATTGGTCAAAAGTAGGCTTACTAAATCTAAGCAAATCTCCCATAGGTGCATAACGCACCTTCCAAATATGTCTAGGAGCTCACGAATTGGAAAAATCAATTAGGAAAGCTAATAGGTGATGGAAGGACAACTCATACATTCTTTTAATAGGAGAAAAGAGTGGAGGATGATGAGGACAAAAAACAAGTTAATTTCACCTAGTCAAACTTTCCCAATTGCCTTAAAACTCAGCAAAAGCAGGCAATAAAGCAGAAAAAGTAGACATGCGCTAGGAAGGACAGGAATAAAGCAAAATTGATTCCAAGTGGTTTCCCAAGTGCTCCATGACTCAGTTTTAGCAATTTTGACCACTTTGGACATGTGGAGGACAACTTGCATAAGGTGGAATATGGAAACTAGACAAATAAGACAAAAATGGATTAATTAATGTCTAAGGTAGCTAACAATGGGTTGATTATTCTAACACCGCCCCTTAAGCCTAACTTATGAGTAAAATATCAGAAAATTATAGGGCCTAGCAATAAGGCTTAGTCACCCTTTACATACTGCATGTCCATTTAACCAAGGAAAGAGGAAAAAACCCAGTGGGAAAAATGCTCCCTTAAACATGGACAGTAAAAGAAAATTTGAAAATCTTGTAATCAATCATGCTTCACAGCATGATCAGCAATCCCCAACAGTGATTTGAGATTTCTGAATGTCTTCTCACAAAAAACATTGGTGAAGATATCTGCTACTTGTTCTAAAGATGAACAGAAGAGTAGGTGAATGGTGCCATCATGCACAAGCTGTCTGCTGTAGTGCATATGGATCTCAATGTGTTTGGTTCTATATATTTGAACTGGATCATTGAAAATTTGAATGGTACTCTGATGATCACAATAGATACTAGTTGACTATTCTGATTTGAAGCCACACTGACCAAGTAACCCCTGCAACCATAAACATTGAGTTGTTGCATTTACAACTCCCCTGTACTCTGCTTCTATAGATGAGAGTGCAATGGCACTGTGTTTCTTTCTTGACCAGCTGATTGGTCCTTCAACAAGCATGAACACATATCTTGATGTTGAATTTATATCTGTGTTGTCACCTTCCCAATCATTGTCAGTAAACCCAATCAAATCAAGATCAGATTTAGCTTTGTAGAAGATCCCATGAGTCCTTGTTCCCTGAACAAAGTTAAGGATCCTTTTGGATTCTCTCCAATGGATCTCATGAGGCTGATCCATGTATCTTGAAGCCACACTTACTGCATAATAAATATCAGGTTGAGTATTTGTAAGGTACATCAAACACCCAATCAGTTGCCTATACAGTGTGTTATTTACCATAGGTGAAGAATGTGCTTCTTCAAGCTTAAATCTTGAAAGGAACGGAGTCTTGCTTGGCTTGCAATATTTCATGTTGAACTTGTTCAGAAAATACAAATCATACTTGGACTGATGTAATTTTATTCCATGTTTGGTTTGAGCAATCTCAAGACCCAAGAATTGGCTCAATAACCCCAAATCAGTCATAGAAAATGCATGGTTCATTCCATCCTTCAAGGAGGCAATTTCATCCTTTGAGCTTCTTGTAATGAGAAGGTCATATACATACAAGAAAATAATCATCAAAGAACCATGAATCAGCTTCAAATAAACATTAGGATCTGACTTGCATTGAACAAAATTCAATGATAGCAGAAATCCATCAATCCCGGCATATCAAGCCCTGGGGGCTTGCTTAAGCCCATACAATGATTTCTTTAGGCTGCACACAAGAGATGGATTAGTAGAAAAGCCTTGAGGCTGCTGCATGTAAATATCTTCAGTAATATTTCCATTCAGGAAATAACACTTCACATCCATGTGATGTACCACACACTGATTCAAAGCTGCAATGCCTAAGGCTAGCCTGATGGAGTCCATCTTTGCCACTGGTGCAAATGTCTCATTGTAGTCTATGCCATGTACCTGTGAGTAGCCATTGGATACCAATATTGCCTTATATTTCAAAGGTGAACCATCAGCAGCAAAATTGGTTTTGTAAACCCACTTACATTGAACTAGCTTCCTCCTTGGGGGAAGATCAACCAGCTCCCAAGTGTTGTTCTTCTGGAGTGAGATGAACTCTTCTTTCATGGTAAAGCTGTTTACCATATTGGATCATGTGCTGCATATTCATATGTTTTTGGGTCTGATTCAACCATCAGATAGCATTTCTCTGCAAACAAGGGGTCTTTCATACACAGAGCACTCTCAAACTGAGATCTAGTCCTCCTAGGATCACTAGGATTTCCAGCTAGTTCTCCAGTTGCATGAATGGTATTTGCTGCCCATTTTGGTCTTGTAGGAATTTTAGGATTTTCAATTAAATCATCATTATTAGACATATCAGAATCAACAAACTCAACTATCTCTTCACTTACATTCAATGGTTCTGGTGGTGAAGAGGATTCTCCAACTTCCACTGCTACTAAAGGCTCTTCTTGGAACTGAACACTCCTTTCAATGAAGGATTTGTTTATGCTCAAATTGATCAGCTTGTACCCTTTTGAATATTTAGAGTACCAAACAAATAGACACTCTTGGCTTTGGGGCTGCAAAGCCTTCCTCTTTTCTGTTGGAATTATAACCCAAGCCCTTGAGCCAAAAATCCTAGAATGGGTCACATCTGGCTTGTGCCCACTCCATGCTTCAAAAGGAGTCATACCATCAAGCTGTTTATGAGGCACCATATTCTATATATAGGCTGCATAGTTTATAGCTTTGGCCCAAAACTTTGGTGGCAAAGTCTTAGCCTCCATCATGCAGTTTTCCATCTCTTTTAGTGATTTGTTCCTCCTCTCAGCAACACCATTTTGCTGTGGTGTGTAAGTGATAGAATGCTGCATATGAATACCTACATCTGCACAATATTCAATCAACTCAAATTTGACATACTCACCACCATTTTCAGATCTGAGGACCTTGAGTTTCCTCCCAGACTGGTTTTCAACCAAATCCTTAAAGACTTTGAAGAGGCCAAAAACTTCAAACTTGTGTTTCAGGAAGTAAACCCAGCAGTACCTGGAAAAGTGATCTATGAATGTCAATGCATATTTTTCCTGACTCATTGACATATGGGGAAATGGGCCAGCAACATCACTGTGGATCAACTCAAGAGGTGCAGAGGTTCTCTCATGACTAGCTTTCTCAAATTTATGCTCTGGGTGTTTTCCTAAGATGCCACCTTGACAGACTCCTTTGGAAAACTTAATCTTTGGTAACCCTATGACCATTTCTTTTTCACTAAGATCATAAAGATACTTATAGTGAAGATGACCAAATATTTCATGCCAAAGCTTGCTTTCCTCATTAGCATGAATCAGAAGAGCAGAGGGGTTTGAGTAGGGTAGGAAGTGTGAGAACATGTATACCTTCGAACTATGATTTGTAACTCCTTTTGCAATGACTTTACCAATTGAGATCTCTATGATTTCAACTTCATCAAGGGAGAATGTGACCTTCTTTGGAGACCCTGTATGGGTCATCTGATACACTAATAAGAGGTTAGAGGCAATACCTGGAACATACAATACATTGCTGAACTTACCATGGTGAGGATCAATCCTCCCTTTTCCCAAACTTTCAGTGAGAGAGTCATCTCCCAGTACTATTGGTGGACCTTTTGACATGTCAAGTGAGGTGAATGCCTCCTTGGTTGAAACCATATGTCTTGAAGCTCCAGAATCAATGATGAAACTAGGTGAGCTTGATGTGCCAACAACAAATACATGAACTCTCTCTTTGTCTTCTGAATTTGATCCTTCTTCCCTCTTCTTTGAGCTATCAGGAAGGGAGATGCCATTCTTCTCCAGGATTTGGGTCAGCATGTCAATTTTCTTCTTCATGCCGGAGCTTTCAAGATGATTGCCCTTACTGCAGTATGTGCACTTGCTCATTTATCCTTTGTTCTTCTTCTTCTGGAAGTTCTTCTTGGAACCTTGGGGCTCCTCTGGAGACTTGTTCTTGTCTCTCTTTTGCTCAAGTGGCTTCTTAGATTTCTTCTTTCGTTTTGAATCCACACTCAAATTTACAGCAACTAGAGCTTGGTCTTTTGAAGGTTTGATGGTGCCCATCATCACCAATTTATCTTGTTCTTGTGTGAGAGATTCCATGAAATCTACAAGGCTAGGCATTTTCCAGGCTTGATCTGTCAACTTTGTGGCATGGAAGGTCGAGACAAAAACTGAATAGTTAGGTCCAAGCTTCGAGAGTATGGCCAAAACTAGTTGCTCCTCCTTTTCGATTCCACAATGTTTTAGTTGCAAAACAAGGGCTTTGAACTTGGAAAAGTAGAGTTGCGGGGTTTCGAAGCTGTTGGGACTCAAGGAGATTAATTCATTTTCAATTTGATGTCCCCTCATCTCATATATCTTACCAAAAATCTCAACAAGCTTCTCCCATACTTCATTTGGTGATGTTAATCCATCAAGATGGAAAAGGAGGTCTCTGGATATGCCTAGACACAGGAGACCATAGGCCTCATCCCTCTTGTTGTGCCATTTAATTTTCTCTGTAGCTGCATTGGGATCTATTTCTATTTCCATAGTCACTCTATAGAGTCCTTTCACTCTCAATAGTATCTCCATATCTTCTTTCCATTCAAATAAGTTAAATGGAGTCAAGATGATCTTCTGAGATTAATCCATAGCTCAGAAATTGTCCCTTCAGTCAGGAGAATGCTCCCAATCAATGATGTCAAACTTGGAATAACAAATTGGAAGGAGATAAATAAATATACAAAGTCTTTTATACCATGTGGAAATTGAACCCAGGTGTTAGAACAATTACACTCACAAAAATTGCCAATTACACATGCAAATTACACACAAAGGAGACTGAATATGGAGCAGAACACTAATCTGTATCGAATATGTGTACAATAGCAAAACCTGTGAATTCATAGCCTACCACAGTAAATAATTACATGAGAGATTCGAATGTATTCGGATTCCATTCGAATTGGTCAAAAGCAGGCTTACTAAATCTAAGCAAATCCCCCATAGGTGCATAAAGCAGCTTCCAAATCTGTCTAGGAGCTCATGAATTGGAAAAATAAATTAGGAAATATAATAGGTGATGTAAGGACAACTCATACATGATTTTATTATGAGAAAAGAGTGGAGGATTATGAGGAAAAAAAACAAGTTAACTTCACGTCGTCAAACTTTCCCAATTGCCTTAAAACTCAGCAAAAGCAGGCAATAAAGCAGAAAAAGTAGACATGCGCTAGGAAGGCTAGGAATAAAATAGAATCTATTCCAATTCATTTCCCAAGTGCTCCATGACTCAGTTTTATCAAGTTTGACCACTTTGGACATGTGGAGGACAACTTGCATAAGGTGGAATATGGAAACTAGGCAAATAAGACAAAAATGGATTAATTAATGTCTAAGGTAGCTAACTATGGGTTGATTATTCTAACAATTTGAACAACTATATTCCTCTTCTTATTACCTTCAAGGAAATTCCCAAGTTGAGGTTGTTAACAAGATCCTAAAAACCATGCTCCAACGAATAGTGGACAAACACAAGACCAACTGGCACCATTTTCTCTTTTCCTCCCTCTGGGCATACCAGAAACCTACTAAAACCACCACCAGTTTTACCCCATTCCATTTATTCCATGGTGTGTAGTTGGTTCTTTCCATTGAATTCCAGATTCCATCACTCTTCCTTGTCGTTGAGCTTCTACCTAATACTTCACCGTTGTAAAAACACCTACTTATGCTTGAACAAACTGATGAGGACCATTGTTCTGCTCTCCAAATGATTGAAGCAGCTAATACCCATTCAAAGTCCCATTATGACACCCACACACCTTTTGCGAGAGGAGCCTTGCCCTTGTCTATGACCAATCCCATGATAAGACTAGAAAATGGAACCTCCAATCTATGAGGTATGACCTTTACATCATCCATCGATGTCGCAGCAAGGGGGAATATCTCCTTGCTGACTCTAACAATCACCTCTTGAAGAATCCCTGCAATGATATATGCCTTAAGAGATTCTATGCCTAATTCGACCAACCTGAATACCCTTGTATCATAGTTTTTATTTCTTGTACTGGATCTCTTTTCCCATGATTCTCACATTTTATTTTCTTAGTTGTTTCATATGGATCCTACCTATCCCTCCTATGTTGGTTTCATTGATGGTGTAAGTAGATGGTCTCCTGATATCTCCTTTGTTGTGTGGTTAATTAATTCCTTGTCACATGAGTCAATCCATATCGAAGGAATGTGTGTTGGTATTTCCACCAACAACCAGGATAAGTAGGATGGTGTCGTTGGTCTCCTAACTGATGCCCTTCACTTGGGTATTCATCACCTTGATGTCTTCCTAGACTTCCAACTACTTGTCTCCCAGTTGAATAATTGCTATCGGGTACGTGATCCATGCCTCTCTTAGAATAATCAACCCATAGTTAGCTACCTTAGACATTAATTAATGCAATTTTTGTCTTATTCGCCTAGTTTCCATATTCCACCTTATGCAAGTTGTCCTCCACACATCCATAGTGGTCAGACTTGCTAATTTTGAGTCATGGAGCACTTGGGAAACCTCCTAGAATCAAATCTGCTTTATTCCTAGCCTCCCTAGTGCATGTCTGCTTTTTCTGCTTTATTGCCTGCTTTTTTAGTGTTTTAAGGCAATTGGGAAAGTTTGACTAGGTGAAGTTAACTTGTTTTTTGTCCTCCACATACTCCACTCTTTTATCCTATGAAAAGCATGTATGATTTGTCCTTCTACCCACTATTATCTTGCCTAATTGATTTTTCCAATTTGTGAGCTCCTAGACAGTTTTGGAAACTGCTTTATGCACCTATGGGGGATTTGCTTAGATTTAGTAAGCCTGCTTTTGATTAAATTCGAATGGAATCTTCATGCATTTGAATCTCTCATGTAATTATTTATTTTGGCAGCCTATGACTTCATAGGGTTGGCTATTGTACACTTATTCAATATAGTTTATTGTTCAGCTCCATATTCAGTCTCTTTTGTGAGTAATTTGCATGTGTAATTGGCAATTGTTGTGAGTGTAATTTTTCTAACACCTGGGTTCAATTTACACATGGTATAAAATCATTTGTAGATCAATTTATATCCTTCCAATTTGTTTTGTAGGTTCGACATCATTGACTGGGAGCATTCTGCTGACTGACGGGACAGTTTCTAAGCTATGGATCAATCTCAGAAGATCATCTTGACTCCATTTAACTTCTTTGAATGGAAATCAGAGATGGAGATACCGTTTAGAGTGAAATGACTCTACAGAGTGACTATGGAAATAGAAGTAGAGCCCAATGCAGCTGCAGAGAAGATTAAATGGCACAACAGGAGGGATGACGCCTATGGTCTCCTGTGTCTGAGTATATCCAGAGACCTCCTTTTCCATCTTGATGGATTGACATCATCGAATGAAGTATGGGAGAAGATTGTTGATATTTTTGGAAAGACAGATGAGATGAGGGGACATCAAATTGAAAATGAATTGATTTCCCTGAGTCCAAATAGCTTTGAATCCCTGCAACTCTATTTTTCCAAGTTCAAAGCACTTGTTCTGTAGCTAAAAAAATGTGGGATCGAAAAGAAGGATGATCAACTGGTCTTGGCCATACTCTTGAAGCTTGGCCCTGACTATTCAGTGTTTGTTTCGACCTTCTATGCCACAAAGTTGACAGCTCGAGCCTGGAAAATGCCTAGCCTTGCAGATTTCATGGAATCTCTCACACAAGAACAAGATAAATTTGTGATGATGGGCACCATCAAACCATCCAAAGACCAAGATCTGGTTGCTGGATATTTGAGGGTGGATTCAAAAAGCAAAAAGAAAGCTAAAATTCCACCTAAGCAAAAGAGAGATAAGAACAAGTCTCTGGAGGAGCCTCAAGGTTCCAAGAAGAACTACCAGAAGAAGAAGAACAAAGGAGAAATGACCAAGTGCACATACTGCAGTAAGGGAAATCATTCTAAGAGCTCCTGCATGAAGAATAAAATAGACATGCTGACCCAACTCCTGGAGAAGAATGGCATCTCCCTTCTAGACAGCTCAAAGAAGAGGGAAGGGGGATCAAGTTCATAAGAGTTCATGCATTGGTTACTGTCACATCAAGCTCACCTAGTTTCATCATTGATTCTGGAGCTTCAAGACATATGGTTTCGACTAAGGAGGCATTCACCTCACTTGACATGTCGAAATGTCCACCAATAGTACTGGGAGATCACTCTCTCATTGAAATTTTGGGCAAAGGGAGGATTGATCTTTACCATGGTAAGTTCAACAATGTGATGTATGTTCCAGGACTTGCCTCTAACCTATTATCAGTGTATCAGATGACCCACATAGGGTCTCCAAAGAAGGTCATATTCTCCCCTAATGATGTTGAGATCACAGAGATCTCAAGTGGTAAAGTCATTGCAAAGGGAGTTGCAAATCATACTTCGAAGGTATACATGTTCTCACACTTCCTACCCCTCTGCTCTTCTGATTCATGCTAATGAGGCAAGCAAGATTTGGCATGAAATATTTGGGCACCTCAATTAGAAGTATCTTTTTGATCTTAGTGAAAAATAAATGGTCATAGGGTTACCAAAGATTAAGTTTTCCAAAGGAGTCTGTCAAGGTTGCATCCTAGGAAAACACCCAGAGCATAAATTTGAGAGAGTTAGTCATGAGAGAACCTCTGTACCTCTTGAGTTGATCCACAGTGATGTTTCTGGCCCATTTCCTCATATGTCAATGAGTCAGGCCAAATATGCATTGACTTTCATAGATGAATTTTCTAGGTATTGCTGGGTTTACTTCATGAAACACAAGTCTGAAGTTTTTGGCCTCTTCAAAGTCTTTAAGGCTTTGGTTGAAAACCAGTCTGGGAGGAAACTCAAGGTCCTAAGATCTGACAATGGTGGTGAGTATGTCAAGTCTAAGTTTATTCAATATTGTGCAGATGCAGGTATTCAGATGCAGCATTCTATCCCTTATACACCACAGCAGAATGGTGTTACTGAGAGGAAGAACAGATCACTGAAAGAGATGGCAACCTGCATGATGGAGGCTAAGACTTTGCCACCAAAGTACTGGGCCGAAGATATAAACTGTGAAGCTTATATCTAGAATATGGTGCCTCATAAACAGCTTGATGGTATGACTCCTTTCAAAGCATGGAGTGGGCACAAGCCATATGTTACCCATTTCAGGATTTTTGGCTCAAGGGCTTGGGCTAGAATTCCAATAGAAAAGAGGAAGGCTTTGCAGCCCCAAAGCCAAGAGTGTTTATTTGTTGGGTACTCTAAATATTCAAAATGGTACAAGCTGATCAATTTGAGCATAAACAAATCCTTCATCGAAAGGTGTGTTCAGTTTCAAGAAGAGCCCCTAGTAGGAGTGGAAGTTGGAGAATCCTCTTCACCACCAGAACCTCTGAATGTAAGTGAAGAGATAGTTGAACATGATGATTCTGATATGTCTGATAATGATGATTTGATTGCAGATCCTAACAGTCCTACAAGACCAAAATGGGAAGCCAAGACCATTCATGCAGCTGGAGAACTAGCTGAAAATCCTAATGACCCTAGGAGGACTAGATCTCAATTTGAGAGTGCTCTATGCATGAAAGATCCTATGTTTGCTGAGAAATGTTATCTGATGGTTGAATCATACCCACATACATATGAATATGTAGCAAAAGATCCAATATGGCAAGCATCCATGAAGGAAGAGTTCAGCTCACTCCAGAAGAGCAATGCTTGGGAGCTAATTGATCTTCCCCCAGGGAGGAAGCTAGTTCAGTGTAAGTTGGTGTACAAAAACGAATTTGCTGCTGATGGTTCACCTCAGAAGTACAAGGCCATATTGGTATCCAAGGGATACTCATAGGTTCATGGCATATACTACAATGAGACCTTTTCACCAGTGGCAAAGATGGACTCCATCAGGCTAGCCTTAGCCATTGCAGCTTCAAAGAAATGGGAAGTACATCACATGGATGTGAAGTGTGCTTTCCTGAATGGAGATCTCACTGAAGAGATATACATGCAGCAGCCTCAAGGATTTGCTACTAACCCATCTCTTGTGTGCAGGCTAAAGAAGTCATTGTATGGGCTTGGTATGCCAAGATTGATAGCTTTCTGCTATCACTGAATTTTGTTCGATGCAAATCAGATACAAATGTCTATTTGAAGCTGATTAATGGTTCATTAATGATCATTGTTTTATATTTTGATGAAATTCTCATTACAGGAAACTCAAAGGATGAAATTGCTTCCTTAAAGGATGCAATGAACCATGCCTTCTCCATGACAAATTTGGGGCTATTGAGCCAATTCTTAGGGCTCGAGATTGCTCAAAACAAAGATGGAATCAAAGTGCATCAGTCCAAGTATGCCTTGGATTTGCTGAAAAAATTCAAAATGAAGGATTGCAAGCCAAGCAAGACTCCTTTCCTTTCAGGAGTGAAGCTTGAAGAAGCTGATTCTTCACCTATGGTAAACAATACACTATATAGGCAATTGATTGGATGTTTGTTGTATCTTACACATACTAGACCTGATATTTATTATTCAGTAAGTGTGGCTTCAAGATACATGGATCAGCCTCATGAGATCCATTGGAGAGCAGCCAAAAGGATCCTCAACTTTGTTCAGGGAACAAGGACACATGGGATCTTCTATAAAGCTAAATCTGATCTTGATTTGATTGGGTTTACTGATAGTGATTGGGTAGGTGACAGCACAAATTGAAATTCAACATTAGGATATGTGTTCATGCTTACAGAAGGGCCAATTAACTGGTCCAGCAAGAAACAGAGTGCCATTGCACTCTCATCTATAGAAGCAGAGTACAGAGGAGTTGTAAATGCAACAACTCAATGTTTATGGTTGCAGGGGTTACTTGGAGAGTGTGGCTTCGAATCAGAATACTCAACTACTATCTACTGTGATAATCAGAGTACCATTTGAATCTGCAATGATCCAGTTTAGAAGTAGAGAACCAAACACTTTGAGATCCATATGCACTACATCAGACAGCTTGTGCCTGATGGCACCATTCACCTACTCTTCTGTTCATCTTCAGAACAACTAGCTGATATCTTCACCGATTTTTTTTGTGAGAAGACATTCAGCAATCTCAAATCACTGCTGGGGATTGCTGATCATGCTGTGAAGCATGAGTGATGACAATATTTCCAAATTTTGTTTTACAGTCCATGTTTAGGGGAGGATTTTTCCCATTGGGTTTTTGCCTCTTTCCTTGGTTAAATGGACATGCAGTATGTAAAGGGTGACTAAGCCTTGTTGCTAGGCCTTATAATTTTATAATATTTTACTCATAAGTCAGGCTTAAGGGGGGGTGTTAGAATAATCAACCCATAGTTAGCTACCTTAGACATTAATTAATCCATTTTTTGTCTTATTTTCCTAGTTTCCATATTCCACCTTATACAAGTTGTCCTCCACACATCCATAGTGGTAAAAATTGCTAATTTTGAGTCATGGAGCACTTGGGAAACCTCTTGGAATCAAATCTGCTTTATTCCTAGCCTCCCTAGTGCATGTCTGCTTTTTCAGTGTTTTAAGGCAATTGAGAAAGTTTGACTAGGTGAAGTTAACTTGTTTTTTGTCCTCCACATCCTCCACTCTTTTCTCCTATGAAAAGCATGTATGAGTTGTCCTTCCACCCACTATTATCTTGCCTAATTTATTTTTCCAATTCGTGAGCTCCTAGATAGTTTTGGAAATTGCTTTATGCACCTATGGGGGATTTGCCTAGATTTAGTAAGCCTGCTTTTGACTAAATTCGAATGGCATATTCATGCATTTGAATCTCTCATGTAATTATTTATTATGGCAGCCTATGACTTCACAGGGTTGGCTATTGTACACTTATTCAATACAGTTTAGTGTTCAGCTCCATATTCAGTCTCTTTTGTGAGTAATTTGCATGTGTAATTGGCAATTGTTGTGAGTGTAATTGTTCTAACACCTGGGTTCAATTTACACAACCTATTTAGAAATTTCCTACACACTAGACACTCAGTTAGACATTTTGAATCTATTTCATTCATGTATGTTCCTACAATTCTCAATAGTGTAGAAGACCAAATGACTAATTACATTTTAGAGTGGCACAACAATCACTGCATATAGGAAATAAACTGCATCATGCAACATCATATATTCATGCATACATATTTCGTATAAATCATATAGGCATAGTCATCATCATAACAAGAGACTCATAAAAACCCATAAAAATACAAAAACATGAATCCATCTGCATTCATATCACATCATCATATTTAGTAGAAAAAATAAGAGAAGCTCCATATGTTTTCTGATCTGATCATACATATCATACAGAAATTCCCATGCTCAAATGCATTAGGGGAAGCCTTACAAGTTGTTAGTCCGAGTTATCCTCCTCTGACTATGTGTCCTCCTTAGTGTCCTCCTCCTCATCTAAGATCTCCTCCTCATCTGATCTCTCCTCCTCCATCGGCATGTCCCCCTGTGTTGTTGCTCTTACATACTCAATAGAAACTGCGATCCTCCTCATTAGAGAGATCCACTATGGAGGAGTTCTATAGTATGTGTCAATCATATCATCATATAGGTACTTCCACCCATCGTCGGTGACCCCATCCAATAGCCACTGTCACATCCTCTTCCCATGAGCTGGTGGATATGACCCCTCCACCCTACCCCTACGTCATTGGTATCCCACTGGAGGGTGTGGTCTCATGTCTGCACATGAACATAGTATGTCATCAGTATCTATCACATGTATGATCTAGATACCACTATGCTAGTAAACTATATAATATGAGTGAAAACACAAAGAGACATGTATACGTGCCATTAGGTCCCAAGACCTTTCCTAGAGAACGAGGCATCTCTGGGTCTCTCCGGTAGTCCATTCCTGTGTATGGATTGTCCTATATGAGGTGATGGCCTCCTGTTTTGCTTGCTTAATGCCCTATTTATAGTTCAAATTTATAAGGAACCATGCATCTTTGACTCTATATTGTTATATATTTTAAGTTCAAATATATATTTTCAAGGATTATATCCCAAGGTTCTTAAAACGGGTAAATTTTTGGTATTTTTATTAGTCTGTTTCTCATTTCGATGGATTTATATTTATAATTGAAAACTCTAACTTATGATTAAAAATGCTGATCCTTTGTCAAAGTCTTGTTTCCTACACAGTTACTTTCTTTTCCTAATGGCTCGATCCCGCACTTGTTCCGGCACAAATTGAGCATGTATCAATTGGTTCAGATATCTGGGGGATTTGTTTGCCTAAAATAGGGTGAATCCACGGACCTGGGTAACGCTTTTTGGCAAGTGAATTTCGGCAAAAACAGAAAAACGTACCTCGGTCGAGGGCTTGTTAAGCCCTCGACCGAGGTCTTAATATCTCGACCGAGGGCTTGTTAAGCCCTCGACCGAGGTATCTAAATACCTCGACTGAGGTATTTAAATACCTCGACCGAGGTATTGCGGGCTTTACAAAACCTCGGTCGAGGTATTTAAATACCTCGACCTAGGTATTTAAATACCTCGGTCGAGGTTCATACCTCGGTCGAGGGCTTAAAAAAACAGACTTAGCCCTCATTCAAACAAATGGAAAATTTCCTGTGCCTTGTAGAGGTGTAAACCGTACCATTCCTAGCACATAACTGAGCGGAGTTGATACCGATAAATTCACCAACGAATCTTCTATCCATTGAGGTATCATACATGCATTTTGGCATTCATATGATATTTATTTTTTAATTACTTCTAAAACTTATACTTAGAAAACCACACTGCAACTTCAAAGCAGCTCAAAGAAAAATCCGCAGAGTCAAAACTACACAGCCAAAAAATTCTTAAAAATGCACACATCACATATCAACGTGTCCACTTCAAAAGGTTATCTTTGGTTTTTCAATTTTTCAAAAAATAGAAAAAATTCCTTTACGTGGACAAATATGTGTTTAAAACGATGCTGAAATCGAATGTGGTCACTTTCGAAAAATAATAAATAATTGTATAATGCGAAAAAAATTAACAAAAAAATATGCACATCACACTGCATTTTATGTAGATCATGCTCATATATTTATTTTTTTAAATTATTAATGCAAGATTGAATTACTCTACGTGGACATGAGCCACTTATTAGCTTCTTCAAATTTTTAAGGTCACACAGTTCATTAAATGCAAAAATTCACACATTAAATGACATCGGAATATTTAAAAAAAAATATCACTATGAAGCCAACATAATATTCTACAATTTGTTTTTTTACTGCAAATCAAAATTCACATGGAATATATGCGTTTTGAGGGCTTCTATCTAGCACATGAGTAAAAAATCAGGTTTTCATCGCCAAATTTGGCCAAAAAGTGTTACCCATCTTCATGGAATCACCCAATAACATATGGGTTATGCATTCAATTGCTTCCATATTGACCATGAGCTACCTATTGGCATTATGCAGCCTTGCTCTGTCCAAGAATTGTGGGCCCTAATCTTCAACAATGCGTGGGTTCCAGGCTACTTGATTGCTGGTTTGCAAAGGATCCGAAACAAATCTAATGTCTTAATCTATTTTCTGCATTGGGTCAGTTGTTAGTTGTTTTAATCCTCCTAGATAAGCGTAGATATTTTGGGCAGGGTCAACCCTTTTCAGTGGTCGACCCATGATGTAATTCGAGCTATAAATATGTATGTGAAACCTTAAAAGAACAAGAAATTATATACTATAAAAAATCTGATTTCAAGTTGTTGATTTACTACTGCATTTTTATTTAAACCTTCAGTTCCAGATTTATAATTGTTGGAGGCAGGGCCCACCTTCAACCCTTGTTATATATGCATAGTTCTATTTTATTCTTATTACTGTAAGCAAACTCATATATCATTTCTCGTTGATACTGTTTTTATATATATGTATACCGATAGTTTTATAAATAAATAAACAGGATTTACAAAACTCATGATTGGGGATATATATATATATATATATATATATATATATATATATATGCTTGCATTGGATTTTCTTGTATTACTGAATGTGTGTGGACGGGCTTGTTTATGTTACTGAGCATGCATAGACAGAGTATTTCATTCATGATTAATCTCGGCCTTATTTGCAGATTTAATTTGGTGAATTGTAGGTTTGAGAGAAATAGGAAGAGTAGTTAAATATGTTGATTTCCTTCTTCTTTCATTTAAAGTAGCTAGATCATGTTGTAGGATTCAGTAATTGAGTGATTGAACCTCTGGCCAGAGTCTGTAGGTTAGCATTTTCAGAATTTCTGTATAAAAGGTTTAGAATATCTATTGTTTTTAAGGTTGTGAAGAATTTGGATGAAATTAGAGAAAGAGAGTTTGCAGTCTGTTAATATTTGAAATTGTGTACTTTTCTAGTGTGTTCTGATTTATTTTATCCATTCTTAGCCATAGATTGATTTAGTTTGAAGGTTTAGCATAATTGTGTTGTAATTTAATGATGAATGTTAGACCTCTCGGTTTGATTGAGTTGAAACGTAGATTAGCTAAAGCCTTATTTTCTAGCTCTGTTTGAATATTTCCAATTCACTTTTATAAGCATAGAGTTTAAGCAATGTTGTTTCTTTTATTAGTAAATAGATAAATTTATTTCATTAATTATTTTGTAAATGACAGTGTTGATGTGAAGTAGAGTTCGTAGTCTTAAAAGTAATAAAATCCTAATTTCTGTAGAAGAGCTATTGTACTTGAGACAGATTCTTTTTTGATGATGGAGCAGTTTTAGAACTCTAGTGTGTTTAACGCAGAGTTTATTACATAGAGAAGTTATGTTGGAATTGTTTTAGCATTTCTTTTGTATGTAAGTTTGAGATTTAAGATCTCTTTTGACAGTAAGATCTCTTTTAAGATTGGAACATTTGCTTGCTTAGTTACTTTGATTCTAAGAGTTAGAAAATTAAAGGCATATTTGTTAATGGTATGTGGAGATTTTGGAAAATAGATTAAAAGTTAGTATGGTTTGAAATTGATTTAGGTTGCATTAATTGAATTTGGTAAACTTAAAATTTTCCTATTTAGATTGTAAACAGATTGGTTCTTTTCTTAGATTAGACTTGACAGCTTTTGATCTTTGTTGCTCAAGAAAGTAGTTAGTTTTATGAACTATGTTCTTTCTCTTTGCTTGAGAGTATATTGAAGTCACCATAGGAATTAGATTTAAACTAGCTTAACCCACAAATATAGTGTAGTAACTCGAAGCTTACGTATCCCGGTCGATAATTAAATTTAAGGTAAATTAATTAATTATATTTTACCCAACATTTTGGTGCCATTGCGGGGGAGTTGCTCCAAGGTAAGCTGGTATTTTGCTTGTTTTCTATTGATTTGTTGGTTGTTTCTTTTTGGTATGATTATTTTTTGCAAATTGGAGGAGAAGGGATGGTAAGACTAGAGGTAAGAACCTGTGCATATGTTATAACAGGTTCCTTCAAACCCATCTGTAGCATAGGTGTTTTGATTTGATTTGTTAATTAGAAGTTTTGTTATTTACAGTTAATTTTTTATGAGACCTAGAGACAATAGAGGTAGATACGTTAAAATCCATTCATATATTTTTGGAAACAAAACCCCACCACTAACTAACCCTAGGGATAGGTATACAGGCAAGGAGACAGAAGGAAATAACACCCAAAAATCTGTTGAATTAAAAACTAGATTAGAGGAAACTGAGATCCCTCAAGGTGAACTGTTACACTCTGTGGAGATACCACAAACTCTTCAAACTTCACCAAAAAAGGAAGACCCCAATTTAGTTGACATTGTGGACATGAAAAAAGTGAATGCCCTTTTTGGTCATACACAAAATTTGTTGATTTCTCAGGTAGAATCTACCACAAATTCTCCTTTTCAACAACATCCTAGGATTAACGTTGGGATTTCATCCCATCCCCAAAGAGAGATAGGTGAGGTGTCAATTGGTTTAGGAATCCTCTTGTTATGAGTGACCAGGAAATAGGACACCATATGGAAGGAGAAGGAGAACACGAGGGACGAACAGAAACAACTTTTTTCTTTCCCATTTTGGATCTTGCATGTGATGTCAATATGAAAAATATCCTAGCATCTTCATTACCTACTTTCTACGGTAAAAGTACTAAAGATCTAGATACTTTTTTGTTTGAATTTGACATCTTGTGTAGGAGCTATAACTATTTACATGATGCACACAAGTTAAAACTATTTCCTACCACCCTTAAAGACTTTGCAATTAGATGGTTTATGGGTCTGGGAGAATCCACTATTTGAAGTTGGGATGAGATGAAGAGTGCCTTCCTTAAGAAATACCGAGACTACTGTGGGTCTAAAGACTCTCACAATGATATCTTTAAAATGCAACAGCATGAAGACGAGAGCCTTGAGGATTTTCTTGAACGCTTTAGCTTTGTACTACAGAAGTCTAAGTATAATACTCTACAGGAAGATGTGGACAAAACTCTTTTTCTAAAAGGGATTCTAGAAGACTATGTGGAAATCCTCAACCTCATGGCATTAGGAGATGTGTCCCATAAATCCTTTGATGAAATTACTAAATTATGTAGGAAATATTCTAGAAGTAGAGCCAAGGTTAGAAGAAATGTGAGGGAGGGTCCTTCCTGCACTCCTAGAACGGCAGGAACTAGTGGGGTCACAAGAACAAAATTAGGGAACTTGTTGGAAAATTTTAAAATTGATATTTTAGGCACCTTGAGTTCTCAATTCGATGCGTTGAAAACTAAAAGGTGGCAAGAAGAAGAGGACATTGCAGCACTACATATATTCTGTCCTAAATGCAAAAAAAGACACCCTCTTAAAGAATGTCCCCTTAATATTATTTCAGTTTGTGCTCTTTGTTTTGACAAACACCCTATTGATAATTGCCCTTCGTTACCAGAATCGCAATCCCTTTATAAGATTAATAGTGAACCCATGGATCAATCCTATGCATAAAAAATGCCATGGCAGCTTAGACCCTAAAACATGTACCCAAGGCCTTCTTTTCAAAATCCTGCATATTACTACCCAATGCAGCAACCTCAACAACCATGGAGTCCACAAATGTTGAAAAATTGGCCATCTCAGCCTACTCAAACCCAACCATGGCAGCAAGGCTGGCGAGGACCGTCTTATGGAGGAACTCAGCCAACAACTCTATTAAATACTCCTCCTAGTTACTCTCCACTTCCACCCAATGTGCAACAGTTATTTCCTGGTTTTACATGACCTGCACTTCCTCCTATAGCCCCAGTTCCACAATAGTATCAGAATCCAAAGCCCCCTCGAACCACGTTGTTGCCTACTCAACCTATACTGAATCCTAATAACAGACCATCCCAACCTATTCATAATGATGAAATGAAAATGGCCCCAACGTATGTGATTCATTCAGCTCCTATACAAGAAATACAATTAAGGTCTGAGAAAATTTTAAATAGAACCCCTCCAGCAGTGATTATTCAAGAAGAATGTGGAGAAAAAACTACTGAAAAATAAGTTCAAGAGGAGGAAGAGGTTCCAAATGTATTAGAAAACTCTCAAGTACATAGAACTCAGATTTCTCATTCAACTGCATAGCCACGATTAAATAATGATCCTCCTTATCTAGAAAGATTATTAATAGAGAAACCTATAGTTCATTCACAATTTGATCTTGAGAATGAGTTAAGAAATGTTTGTATTTGAATTCCATTACTCCAGGACATTAGAGATGTTCCTATTTATTCAAATATGGTAAGAGAGTTATGTTTGAAGGAGCCTGGTCGAAAAAAAAAATCCACCAACCATACATGTTATAGGCCAGCTGTCTGATTATATTTCAGACCATCCCTTACTTTCAAAGTTTGCAAACCCTAGGAACCTAGTTGTAACTATTTGTATTAATGAGATTCCCATATGAAACACTCTAGTTGACTTGGGGGCAGCAATCAATGTTATGTCTATGACAACCTTGCAGAAATTACAATTGTATAATCTCCTCAAACCTACTCCTACTATTTTGGAATTGGCTGATAGGAGTATAGTTAAACCTATAGGGGCATTGGATGACATTACAGTCACTGTAGATTCTTGGGAGTATCCAGTGGATTTCCTAGTACTACAAACCAAAGATCCAATTAAGGAACACCTTGTTATATTAGGTAGACCCTGGTTAGTAACTGCTAATGCTTTCATAGGATGTAGAGAGGGTATTTTAACTATATCAAATGATACTTCTCTACAGAACCTTATCATTTATCCACCAGCTCAACCCATAACAGAAAATATGTTATGGTTATAAAGTCCTTATGGAGATGAGGATGTTGAACAACCTTTACTATCCATCAATCAAACTAGGGGACTGGAAGACCAAACTGAAGATGATATTTTAGATCAATTTATTTCAGCCACTACTAGTGTTGATTTTCCCCAGTCCTTTTTTGACTTGGATTATGTTTTCACTGAAAATTTGCAAGAACAGTATGACCCTTCAACTATCTCATCATCCGTAATTTTATTTATAGATGAGAAAGTTGGAGCTTTAACCATACCAATGGAGATCAGTCCTGGAAGGTCTTTAATTATTAATGCAAATTTGACTCAAGACCAACAAAGTCAGTTAGTCCAATTACTGGAAGCACAATCTGGAGCATTTGCTTGGACTTATACTGATATGAAGGGAATTCACCCTGACACATGTATCCATCATGTTTACACTCAGGAGAACATTAGGCCTGTCAGGAAACCACAAAGGAGAACAAATCCTACTCTTAAAGATATTGTAAAAGATGAGTTACAAAAATTACTTGATGTAGATTTTATTTATCCCATTTCTGATAGGAAATGGGTATCTCCTTTGGTGATTGTCCCAAAGAAGGGAGGTAAGTGGAGAATATGTGTAGATTTTTAGGAACTGAATAAAGCAAGTCTAAGAGACTATTTTCCTCTTCCCTTTATATATCAATTCTTGGACACTTTGTCCGAGAAATGGTATTTTTATTTTCTTGATGGATACAGTGGATACAATCAAATTAGAATAGCCTCGGCAGACCAAGATAAAACTACTTTCACTTTTCCATGGGGAACATACGCTTACAAGGTGTTACCATTTGGATTGTGTAATGCCCCTACTACTTTCCAAAGGGTAGTGTTAGGAATTCTAGCTGACTTGGTTCATGATTGCATGGAAATATATATGGACGATTTTACACTATATGGTAATGATTTCAAAGAAGCCTTAGACAACTTAGAAAAAGTCTTAATTGGCTGCCAAGAAACAAACCTTGCCTTAAGTCATGAAAAGTGCAAAATGATGTTAACTGATGGCATTGTGTTAGGACATCATATCTTGTTAGAAGGTATCAAGGTAGATCTAGCAAAGATTGAAATCATTACCAGTTTACATCCACCAACAACACAAAAGGAATTTAGAAGTTTTCTAGGACATGCGGGTTACTACCATAGGTTTATTGCCAACTTTACTAAGATAGCAGCCCCACTTTTCAAGTTGTTAGCCAAGGACATTGATTTTTGTTGGGATCAACACTGTTAGGCAGCTTTTGACACCTTAAAAATAGAATTATCTTCAACACCGATTTTTAGAGGACCAAACTGGTCTTTTCCCTTTCATATACAAATTGATGCTTCTGATACTGCCCTAGGGGGCGTGCTTAGACAAAAATAAAACCAATCTTATTATGCTATTTATTTTATCAGTAAAAATTTAACACCAACAGAACTAAATTATGCAGTGACTGAAAAAAGAATTTTTAGTAGTAGTTCATTCTATTAATAAATTTCGACATTACATTATTGGCTATGATTTTTTTGTTCACATTGATCATTCAGCTATTAGATTTTTGATGAATAAACCTATAACTAGTGGCAAAGTTACTAGATGGATTCTTTTTCTATAGGAATTTAACATTACCATAATTGATAAATTAGGAAAGGAAAATATTGTTGTAGATTTTCTTTCACGATTGAATCATAATGATGATAATGTTCATGTAATACTTTTATTTACAAACATTTGTTTGTTGTCTCTGTTAAAATACCATGGTTTGCAGACATAGCCAATTATTTAGTCATAAGAAAAGTACCTGCTCATCTGCCATCGTATGAAAAACGAAGGGTCATACAACAAAGTGCCAACTATTCATGGGTAGGTAATGATCTCTTTCGCATTGGTCTAGATTTGATTATCAGAAAATGTGTAAGAGAAGATGAGATGTATGATATCCTCCAATCCTATCATGATGGGCCCTGTGGAGGTCATTTTTCAAACAAGCGGAAAACATACAAGGTGTTAGATCAAGGTTATTATTGGCCCACACTTTTCAAAGATGCTGCAAAATATGTACAGGGTTGTGATAGCTGTCAATGGATGGGGAGACCCACTGCTGCTGATGAAATGCCTTTACAAACCCAGGTACAGATTGAACCCTTTGAAAAGTGGGCATTGGACTTTGTTGGACCAATCTCACCAATGTCACGAAAAAAGAGATATATATTAGTCTGTACTAACTATGTGACTAAGTGGGTAGAAGCAAAAGCTCTGCTAAGGGCCACTGAGAAATTAGTCATAGAGTTTATTTATGAAGAATTTTTTACTCGCTTTGGGATTCCTCGTGAAATTGTGACTAACACTAAAGCACAGTTTGTCTCTAAATAAATGAAAGAACCGACAGAGCAGTATGGGATTAAAAACTATAAATCCTCTCCTTACCACCCCCAAGCAAATGGTCAGGTGGAGTCAACAAACAAAGTGTTAGAATCCATTTTGACCAAAACTGTGCAAATGCATCATAAGGACTAGGTAGATAGGCTTCTGGAGGCACTGTGGGCTTATAGGACTACGTCGAGAAATACCATAGGGCATACTCCATATAAGCTTTTTTATGGGAAACAGGTTTTGCTACCTATAGAATTTCAAGTGAAAACCTTTCGTACTGCTACACAATTGAGCCTGAATTTGTTAGAAGCCCAGGAACAGAGATTGATGCAGTTAAATGAACTTGATGAAATTAGACAAGATGTTGTCCAACGAACTACTTTAATCTAGAATCAAATGACTAAATGGCATGGCAAATTTTTGAAGCGGAAAACTTTTAAAGAAGGTGATTGGGCCCTGTTGTTTGACTCAATATTTAAACACTTCAAAGGTAAACTTACAACCATGTGGATGGGACCATATGAAATTGTGACTGTTTTTTATAATGGCTCTATCAAAATAAGAACAATTGATGATGAACAAGTTACATTTGTGGTAAATGGACATCGGTTGAAGGTATACCGTAAACTTCTTTCTAAGCAGGAATTCATTTGTAATATGACTCAGCAATCCAATCTAGAGTTGGTAGGTGAAGAAGTGACTTCTTCACCTCCTACTCTCTTGAAGTAATATTTGATGGAACTGTTTCTTTGTATATATGTACATGAGTGTGTTTTTCTTATCATTAGGTTCTCTTTTTGAATTATGTAGGTATTTTCTTTGGTGAGATCTCAGGGTATTTTAAAAGGGAATTCTTTCTGTTACCTTTCTTACTTTAGAAAGTTGATTCCTTCTACGAAGAATTTCCGGGAACTTTCCTAATTTGAATTAATTTCTGAGAGATGCCCTGAATATATTTACTAGTTTTGCTGAGTTATTGGAATACCTGTATCAAATACAAATTGAAAAATGTTTTTGTCATATCTATAGGACTTGTTGTTTTCAGTTCAGTTCTTTTATATGGATTTGTTCTTCTTTATTCATACAGGTTGTCTATCTAGTTGTGCCTCTATTAGTGATTTAAATACTCAAGGGGTTTCACTTATGGACTCATAGTATACTAGTGCAATTTGACTTGGTTTCACACTTGATTGAACGAGTATTTTTACAAGTAGTAACAGCTGGGGACATTGAGTTATTATCTAGACAGGCACCACCATAATTTTATAAGGGATGGTTTTCAAGACTGAAGAATCTTTTGATCATTATCCACTGGCCTTCATTATATTAAATATATATATATATATATATATATAATTCCATCCATCTCATGTTTTTCAATTTATACAGTTATAAGGGTTAGTTGTTCATATAGACAAACCTTTATAGGCATGCTTTAAGAAAAAAAATATTCCAATTTAATACCATCCCACTCCTAGAAGTTTTACAGATTTGCTCCCCCACTCATCTATGTGGGAGAAAATTATAAATTCTATCTTCAAGATGAATTTGGGACAAGAGCCTCTGATAGAAAAAGGGTGTAAGAGGTTAACCCACTGGGATAATGAACATATTCACTGGTAGTGGGCACCAACCTGTGGCATAAACAGGTAAACCCATCAAGGTACTGAACAGGTCTATTGGTAATGGGGCACTCTACCTAGGGAATAATTTTCTTAGGTATTACAGTTAACCCACCGGAGTATTGAACAGGCTCGTTGGCAGTGGGTTCTGACTTTGATATCTATTTTTAATGCCTCATTTATACTTGTTTGTATGAACAATGTACCTTTGTAAATGTTAAAGAGAAGACATGTTTGGTTAAATGAAAATTAAAATGAACTGTTTGTAATAGCCATTCGATAATCATCTTTAGATGCTTTAAGTCTCTATTACCTGATGTTTACTATAGAATAGGTTCATGCCTCTAGAGTGTACTTATGTTTAGTGATTCAATGAACATAGCTATGAACCTTATTTTCACCACTCAAACCTTCTTGTGTGAAGTTGAGCCAAGTTGACCAATACACTATTGGTCTCATTCAGTACTCCTCTTATCTTGTTTTTTTAGAAGGCACCATATTTTATATGGATAAAGAGGAGAAAGTTTATATTTATGGATTGAAATTTTGAATCTTTTTAATAGTTAAGATGCGAGAATGAGATTGATAGATCATGCATTCCTTTTGATTCTGCCTTTATATTGATAATAATGTGTAGTTTTCTGACCTAACCTTGTTTATGTGTGTTCAGATGAAGAAGCAACAACTGAATATCATTAATGGCAACTGTGCAAGGGACTTGTTGGATAGAACAAATTTTTTAGGCAGTTTCAGTTTTCTTTTTCAACTCACAAAAGTTGGAAATTTTGGAGAAATAAAGCTATTCGTCCTTGCTTGTAACATTGTCATTCTATTGGCAACCATTTCCAACTCTGCAAGCTTGAAAATGCCCCTGTATTTGAACATGAAAATACTAGACTCAAGCTAGGTCAGGTGCCAGATGAGGTGCTAGAATAAGTACTAGGAAAACTGGTAAATTAAATTTTTGAGGTAACATCCAAAACGTTGGAGTGAGTTTTAAGTGTTGAAATCTAGGCATCTTTTTAATTTGAAAAATGATTAAATAATGGGAATTTACCTTGGCTAATTACATCCCATAGTTTATGAGCATATTAACTCTTCTGGTTCCTAAATTGGGCGTAAGTATATTTTTAACCATGCTTAGAATCACCTCTTTTATTGTAAATAATGTAATGACACACAAACCATGGAAATTTTTTATTTCATATTATTGATTTTTTTTATACACAATAGTTCATGTTTTATATAATAGTTTGCCACTTTAATTTTTATTTATGTCATTAATTGTCTAAAGTCTGAATCCGGACTCCATGACTAAAAGTGACATTTGATATGTATTAATGCTATGAATTTATCCTGGGACATGTCGTTATTATTATAAAGCAGGGAAGTATGGGAAGTATGTGCCTTTATTTGTTATAACTTCCCTTGCACATTCATCATTACCATTCTAATTTTCCTTTTCTTGCCATCATATTTTTAAATGGGCTGGTTCTAGTTTTTGTTGCTACCATCTGGAGGGAGTTTGATAGAGGTTTTTGATGACCATTCGAATTGCTGTGTGTTCTCACTCCACCATTTACTCTATTCCTCATCCTATCCCTATGTCTACATGATGATTAATCACCATGAAGACGCTACGTATGATCAATTATTGGCCATGCCCGAGTTTTTAGCTTGCAATGAGTTGTTTGTTCGAGCCGGATGGCACCCTTTCTTAACCACTCTTCAGGGGCATGACGATGCAGTATCCTTGAAATTTTCCCTAGGGTTCGATGGTCACACTACCAAGGTGGGGTCATTGGTGTTTCAAGTCACAGAGGAATCGGTTGCACAGGCTATAGGGCTTCCACGAATAGGGGACCGATGGTTCAAGAGCTTCAAGTTGCTATGCAAGGACTATGACTATGTTTTTAAACCAGAGTTCCTGACTGTGAAGGGTGAAAAAGGGTTTTCAAAACTGTGGATCAAAGAAGAGTTTATCAACCCTCTAGTGATTATTACCAAGCTGATCACTTGTGAAGGTCGGTTTTCTACTTTCAAATCCTGTCATTTTTTATTGCTTTCACATTTTGAATTTGGTAAGCTCGTCAAATTCCTATTTTATTTCTGAAAAAGAGGTCAGGAAAAATGTAGAAAAACCTAATCACAGCCTGTATCATCATGGTCTTATTAAGATGGTTGTTTTAGCTGAATTAAAGAAAAAGAATCAGACCTGGGAACAATTTCTATATGAATTATCTAACTCCCATATTAGTTCACCTCTAGTTAATGAAGTAAGCGAACCCCATCTTCATGATCCTCCTGATAAGGTATCCTCTATGAATGTTTCAAAAGATCAAACTTCTGTTAAAACACTAGATTGTGGTTCCCCTAGCCATATTCAGGAATGGGGAATTAAGAATTGTAAGAGATCAGGAAGGTCCAATGCTAAGATGCCTCAGGGGTTAAAAGGGCGATAAGCAAATTCTCAATTTGATAGTGGGCAAGGACAACTCGACTTTGGGAAATCTCCTATTCTATCAACTCGTAGGTTTACTTGTAGTATGGCTGCCGAGGAGGAAAAGATAGAACCTAAAGATAAAATGGCTATTCATGTCCAATTATCTTCATCTACTTCTTTTTCTGCATGTGATGATTCTCATTCAAATGATTCCCATTATAGTCCTCCAATGCTGAGTCCTGTTGCAGATTCTTCATTGCCAATTCATTTCTCAACATCTCGGGTTTTAAAATCTGATCAGAAATTCGTCAAATCTCATCGATCAGCTAATTCAACTCAGGGGGTTGAATATTTTCAACAGAGAAACCTTGAGTTAACTAAACAGTTACAGGAATATATTCGACTGAATCGATTTGTTAAACAAGAAAATGCAGTCTTGAAAACTAAGGTGGCATCCCTGCAAACCCTAGTTGATGATATAATTGGATCCAATCGTAGAATTAGGAAGTAGTTAAGGAAAAAGGATAAAGAACTTGAGTAATTGATCAAAGCACAACAAAGAACAACTCCATCACCTCCTCAAGTGCAAGTGTTGTTTAACACTTCAGCTTCAGTCTCTGGAATTTAACTCAAATTTTGATCATCAATTTTCTTTCTAAATTTTGTATATCAGGGTCAAAATTTTCTTGCGTTGGGACATGCAAGTTCTTCAGTTTAGGGGAGATGATGGCCTCCTATTTTTCTTTCTTACTGCCCTATTTCTAGTTCAAATTTATAAGGATCTAGGCATCTTTGACACTATATTGTTATATATTTAATGTTCAAATATATATTTTCAAGGACTATATCCCAAGGTTCCTAAAACAGGTAAATTTTTGGTATTTTTATTAATTTGTTTATCATTTCGATGGATTTCAATTTATAATTGAAAACTATAACTTATGATTACAATTGCTGATCCTTTGTCAAAGTATTGTTTCCCGCACAGTTACTTTCTTTTCCTGGTGGCTCGATCCCGCACCTATTCTGGCACTCACTGAGCATGTATCGATTGGTTTAGATATATGGGGGATTGGTTTGCCTAAAATATGGGTTCTGCATTCAATCGCTTCCATATTGACCATGAGCTACCTATTGGCATTATGTAGCCTTGCTCTATCCAAGAATCATGGGCCCTAATCTTCAATAATGCACGTGTTCCAAGCTACTTGATTGCTGGTTTGCAAAGGATCTGAATCAAATATGATGTCTTAATGTATTTTCTGCATTGGGTCTGTTGTTAGTTGTTTTAATCCTCCTGGATAAGTGTAGATCTTTTGCGCAGGGTCGACCCTTTTTAGTGGTCAAACTGTGATGTAATTCGTGCTATAAATATGTATGTGAAACCTTAAAATAACAGGATATGATATACTATAAAAACTCTCATTTCAAGTTGTTGATTTACTACTGCGTTTTTCTTTAAACCTTCAGTTCCAGATTTAGAGGTGTTGGAGGCAGGGCCCACCTTCAACCCTTGTTATATATGCATAGTTATGTTTTCTTCCTATTACTGTAAGCAAACTCATATATCATTTCTCCTTGATACTGTTTTTATATATATGTATACCGGTAGTTTTATAAATAAATAAACAGGATTTACAGAACTCATGATTGGGGATATATATATATATATATATGCTTGTGTTGGATTTACTTGTATTACTGAATGTGTGTGGATGGGCTTGTTTCTGTTACTAAGCATGCATAGACAAAGTATTTCATTCATGATTAATCTCAGCCTTATTTGCATATTTAATTTGGTGAATTGTAGGTTTGAGAGAAATAGGAAGAGTAGTTAAATATGTTGATTTCCTTTTTCTTTTGTTTTCAGTAGCTAGATCATGTTGTAGGATTCAATAATTGAGTGATTGAACCTCTGGCTAGAGTCTATAGATTGGCATTTTCAGAATTTCTGTATAAAAGGTTTAGAATATGTATTGTTTTTAAGGTTGTGAAGAATTTGGATGAAATTAGAGAAAGAGATTTTGCAGTCTGTTAATATTTGAAATTGTGTACTTTTCTAGTGTGTTTTGATTTCTTTTATCCATTATTAGCCATAGATTGATTTAGTTTGAAGGCTTAGCATAACTAATTTGGAATTTAATGATGAATGTTAGACCTCTCGGTTTGATTGAGTTTAAACGTAGATTAGCTAAAGCCCTATTTTCTAACTCTGTCTGAATATTTCCAATTCACTTTTATAAGCATAGAGTTTAAGCAGTGTTGTTTCTTTTATTAGTAAATAGATAAATTTATTTCAGTAATTATTTTGTAAATGCCAGTGTTGGTGTGAAGTAGATTTGGTAGTCTTAAAAGTAATAAAATCCTAATTCCTATAGAAGAGCTATTGTACTTGAGACAAATTCCTTTTTGACGATGGAGCGGTTTTCGAACTCTAGTGTGTATAAATCAGAGTTTATTACATAGAGAAGTTATGTTGGAATTGTTTTAGCATTTATTTTGTATGTAAGTTTGAGATTTAAGATCTCTTTTGACAGTAAGATCTCCTTTAAGATTGGAACATTTGATTGCTTAGTTGCTTTGATTCTAAGACTTAGAAAATTAAAGTAGATTTGTTATTGGTATGTGGAAATTTTGGAAAAGAGATTAAAACTTAGTATGGTTTGAAATTGATTTAGGTTGCATTAATTGAACTTGGTAAACTTAAAATTTTCCTATTTAGATTGTAAACAGATTGGTTCTTTTCTTAGATTAGACTTGACAACTTTTGATTTTTGTTGCTCAAGAAAGTAGTTAGTTTTATGAACTATGTTCTTTCTCTTTGCTTGAGAGTAGATTGAAGTCACCCTAGGAATTAGCTTTAAACTATCTTACCCCACACATATAGTGTAGTAACTCGAAGCTTATGTATCCCGGTTGATAATTAAATTTAAGGTAAATTAATTGATTATATTTTACCCAACATGAGGATAGGAAGTTGTAACCACTATGCAAAAATGTCATGGGTAAACAAATAACCTACCAATATTCCTCCCTCCCTAATCATCATCTCACACCATCGCCTCATGCAAGGCTCGCATGGTCCCCCTTCTGTATTGGCATGTCCATGAGCCATCTACTCCTTCCACACTGCAAACTTTACATTATTTTACCACCATTCACCGTCCTGTGAGGAGGCACCACCATTGTTCCACTATTATTTTCTCCCCCTATCAGTATGGTCCCAACATCACTTTTTTTGGCACATTGAACACTTCATCCTCGCTTGAGTGACCAATGCAGAGTTTTTGTTAAGCTCTTTTCTAACTCCTTAAAGAATGAATAGATTATTGGGCATGCTTGCTTCCTTTCACACTGGTTGAAGTATTTATAAGGGCATTTATGTGGCTTCATTTATCCATTTTTTGGAATACATAGACTGCTTAAAGAAAAGGACCAGACTAGCACCTTCAATCTAGGAACGGTTCCCATTGTATCATTTTATCATTTTTTGGACATTGGGACCATAACTTACAAAAAAACTCCCTCATGGGTTGTATTTAAGCTCTTTTCCAACCCTCTCATCAAGAAAATATAATCGAGAAAACTTTGTTTTTTTCATGCTCGTCAAAGTATTTGAATGATCGTCCAATAAGTATAGGTTTAACCCTTTTTCAACCTAGTTGGACTACCTACAAAAACTAATTATCTCTACCCCTTTCGGCTAGGAGAGATCTCATTTGTACACTTTTATCCTTTTTTAGACTTAGGAAACTATCGTACGAAAAAGAGAACCCATTGGAGTCTTGTTCCTAATTTCAGACTCTCTAAACATGAAAACACCATTGAGTGTTTAGTGTCTTGGGATCAACAAAAATACACAAGATAGTATCATATTGAACATACTTATATCCATTATTCAAGCTCCTTAAACTATGAAGAATTCCCAAACGATGCCTTTCGATTCCCAAACACATTGCAATAGTCTCACCTTATGGAAGCTTTTCCCCATTGGGTCATATTTATTCACTGTACTCTGCAATGAGTCTCCCTTGGATCCCCTAGATATCACTTTTCCAGTTACTTCCTCCAATATCTCCCATTGCAGTCCTCTCGTTAGTTCAACAACTATGATTTCCTCCCCCATGACTCAATATCATTTGTTTCTAGGTCATCCCTATCATTATACTCTGAACAAATGAAGTTTGAGTCTCGCGTACTCCCCTTCCCTTGTTCCCCATTCGTTGTCTCAATCCCATTATTGTTCCATATCTTTGGTTGCCCTCCTCTCTCTTCTATCAAGAAAACCTCATTGTCTTGGTAGTTGCAGGTTTCCCTCTATTGACTTCAACAGAGCTATTCCATAGGATAGACCCAGTGTAATGTCCCCGACCCTCCGACCAGTGAAGAGGACACTACTAAACCATCAAAAACATCCAGGCAAATAGCTCCATGAACATGAACATGCATATAACTTGAAACAAAATGATTAAAACATAAAACATGCTAAGATGCATAGTTACTCAACATACCGTGGAAGAAAACATATACATTCAAGCATCAACATATTTGTCATGATTCATGAAATAGTAAATGTAATTGCAAAAGACAAATGGACAAGAACACTTATCTTATACAGAACTCGTTCACAACCAGCTATGTCGCTGCAACGTTCCACCCAACCATAAGCCAGCGTGCTCATAAATCTCTCAAAAACACTGCCACCCCTGAGCTAGGCATGATTCCATAAGGAATAAGGGACTAAGCAGGATTGCACATAGCCAAGGTACACAAAATAGCCAAGTCAACATAGTTGGGTTTATTAGGTAGTCAAGGAGCTAAGAAAGGATAAATGCGAAGACATTGGTGAAACTTTGTTGTTTGGATCGTCGATGATTAGGTGATGGAGTTGTCGAAACGTGACCATCGTCGACGACGATTAGTGAAGTTGATCGGTGAAAATTAGAAGATGTAAGCACTGAAACATCGGCATAAAGGATAGGAAGTTAGTTGGTGAAGCTGCCGACAGCGGCGGTGGAAAGAAGATTAAAGAGGAAATTTCAAGAAAAAAAAATCTAAGTATTGCGACCATCGACGATCGGCAAAGATCAGTCGAAGGGATCAATGACATTTAGATGATGGAACCACCAAAATGTTAGCTCGTTTAGTCAAATGGACCTCCAATAAAGGCCATCGACGTCGGCAGAAGATAGAGGATGAAAGCACCAATGCGGAGGAGAAGGAAGAAGAAAAATTTGAAGTTCAAGAACGTTGGCGAGATTTAGTTGACAGAACCACTGAAACGTTGGTGGAAAATAGAATATGGGATCATTGATAGAAATATGAAGAAGGTGCCAATGATGCGATGATGGAAATTAGTTGAAGGCAGAGCCGCAGTTTTGGCGGAGATCTCCTGAAGACCGTCGAAATGGCGGCGAAAGTTAGTTGTTTGAAGAGCCGATGCGGCGACAAACAAGGGAAGAAAAAATTCTGAAATTTCTCTAAGTGCAGAAGGCGTCAAAAAATTTTAGTGGATGAAACCGTCGATGAACATAGGAAGACTTAGTTGTTCGTACATCTATCGTTGTAGCTGTTTAAGGGACTATTCACCTGGTGAATAGTGCATCCAACCACCGATATTGCAGTAGTTAAAAGTTTTGATCATCGACGCAACAGAAGTGTTTCACCTTACATTGTCGATGCACAGTGATTAGTGCTTTCGACAGTCGGTCAGAAAATTACAGAGAATCAGACCATCGATCGGGAAAAGTTAAGGGTTGTAAAGCCACCATTGCGGCTATCAAATGAACTATCCTTCTGATGGTTAGTGTTTTTGGTAGCCGATGAAGGGTCCGCGGAACCCATTGTAAGTTTGATTCCCTCCGTTGTGGCTTCTTAGAAGCCTAACTGCCCTATGTACAATGCATCCTATATTGTGAAAAACTTTAGTTGTTGAAACTGTCGATACAATGGAAAGGGTTGGTTGCTCTGGCCACTGATGAGCAGCGGAGGAAATTAGTGTCCTTGGCATTGCCGATGAAGTTCGGAAGCCTAGACAACTACGGGTCTGACATGTCAGAGGAAAATAGATGAAGAGACAGCTGATGAGCAGCGGAGAAAACTAGAGGTTTTGGCTGTGGAAACATCAGAATTTTAGTTGGAAGGAGATCCGATTGGGAAAAAGTAATTTTGGGTTTTCCTAGAGGGATTTCTTTGCGATTTTAAGTGTTTTTCAGTGGATTTTTCAGTAGTTCCAATGCTGAAAAGGAAGATGAATTTTAAGTGGCTGAAGTTGGCAATTCAGACCAAAATACAGTTGTGTGCTTTTCCTAAATTTGATGAAAATCACAATGTTAGAAGTGGTGTGGTTTTCACACTTGAGGTCAGAATGAAGCATGTGGATAGGCATTGGAAAGCTTATCTAGCAGGGAACAAGGGAGAATCACCAGAATTTGAATGTGGAGCAGAAAAGTACTAGTGGTTGCTTGGAAAGTGTGTTGCTGTCAACATGGACAAATCTGGGAATTGCATGCCTAGAGGTAGCAAGACCATGAAGTCAAACCAGTTGTTGTGTGGAAGAGGAGTTCCATGCAAAGATGAGGGACTTGAAAAGGGGGATTTCCTTAAACCTTGTCTTACTAATTATAATTAGATTTTATAAGTTTTGTACATAAAATGTATGAGGATATTCCTTGCATGCATAGGATATTACATGTTGCTAAGAGTAGTGAGAACTATACATTTATAATGAACCACTAATGGTAAATATTGCATTGGTGTTGGCATTAGTGGAAAAACCAATGACAACCTGGACATGGATGAATATGTTGTTGATGGTGATGAATGTGACCAGCAGCCATGTGAAGAAAGGGATAAGGCAACAAAACCAAGATCAAAAGTTGGTGAGTAACTTCTGCAATCTCCTGTGAGACCAACCAAATTGGTAATGTCAAGGGTGTACATAGGATCCATGCAGGTAATGGTTTAATTATGACAATTGCATTGAGTGGTAAAAGAAAGATATCTCATACCATGTGGGTGTTTAAAATTTATGCCACATTCATACAAAAATGTGTCATGTCTGTATCTATTGTTATGAGGTTAGTAGCCCAAAGAAAGTAAGTACTGCATCCTATATGAAGTAGTCATGGTTAGGACATGCATGGTATGTTTGAATGCATAAGTATTCCTGAACCAATGCAAGATAGCATTGAGTGGATATGCATTAAAAGATTTTATAAATCTTGTAGTTATGCATTGACTGGATGCATATGAAAAGTATGAGTAAATGTTGTAGATATGCATACATAAGTATGGGTGTAAATGTTGTGATGCAATGCATGAATGCATAGAGATAGTGCATGTGTTATTATGAATAACTAATGGCTGAAATGATGAATTGATGACAATTCTGGAACCATTTCAAGAGCTGGTATGAATGCAGGATAGTAAGTGCATGAAGAGGGTAGTCATGATTGATTGACTGTCGGAAATGTTCTATGGAAGAGCAAGGTGGTACAATGATACACTTGTGAAGTAAGAAGTATCTAAACCTTTCATTTAAATTGCATAAATGAGGAGACTGTACCTTGTAATTTAAAGCATGATAATGATTCACGAAGTGAATGAGTTTGGTGATATTGATGTGCTAACAGCTGGAAGTGTTTGAATTCTATAATTCTGAAAATGCCTTAGTGATTGTTGAAGCAATGGAAAAAGGTTATATGCATCAAGACTTACCAAGTGTTTGGCTGATTGAAGTTCAGGTTTCAAGTAGACTATTTGGGGCATGACAATGTGGGTAAGACCATGACAAAGGATGAAATCTACCACGTGAAAGAGCCAAACCTCATGAGAAGAGTCTCATGGCTGTGAAAATAGCCTGTATGTAGAATGAGTTGTCAATTTAAATTTGTAAATTCCAGATTTGAGAAATTGCTGACAACTACTAATCACTATTGGATTGCATAAAATTGTGTCTAGAAGACACATTGTAAGTGGGTGTTCATGTTATGCTAGTAAGCATAAAATCATAATGAGCATAGTAGTGCTGCTTACAAGAGACCCACCAATGAGGATCACCTCATTGCCAAATAAATCAATTTCTATAGTAGATAGAGTTGCAAATTCCTATTGAATTTAATTACTAATGTCATTGCTTGGTTATGGAACAATCAATTTGGATTGTATTATCAGATAATGACTAACTATTTGGCTACCTGATGAATGTGCCAGGGGTACACATTGCAGGAAGACCATGTGTGATGGCCTGAAGGAGCCAAACTTCGTGGGGATGTTTTCCCCTATCTTGGAAATGGGTTTTGGGTGAAATTCCATTGGACATTTTGGAAATGTCTCACCTACATTACATGTTTGGTAAGCAACATGAGTGAGATGGTATCGATTATGTTGGTAAGACATGTGTGAATATGAAATGTAAAAAGGGTTGGGATGGAAAACCGAGGGACTGTCAACTCAGAGAAGGGATCCCCCATTCCTCCTTAATGAAGCAATATTGCCTCAGCAAATGGATAAGTGTTCTGTGACCCTAGCTAAGAATATGCATGTCAAATTGTTAAATTCAATATGTAGATCATGTTTGGATTTCATTTCCATTATGGTAGATTGCTTGAGTATGAATAGGGCCTACATGGCACACACTGGAAAAGGGTGCACACTTTCCCGATGTTGGATCATGAAAGGGTTTTCAATATTGATTACACCCTAGGGGGTGGACGCACTCCTGGTGTCTCAATACTTGATAGTGAATGATATGAAATGTGATTACAATTTTAGAACAATAATGTTGACTAATTATATTGCGTGTGTTGTCAGGATAAACAAATGTAGTCTTGTGTTGCACACTAAATGGACAATGGCTTGGGCTCATCCTACCTCCTACTGAAGAGCACATAGAAGGAGACATTCCCGAGGGACTGAAGAGAAGAGAAGGGGGTGGTTTCTTGTGTTGTATGGGGTAGTGGAATTAGAGCTCATTGCTGGAAATGAAACCTAGAAATGGTAATGGTAAAGTTTCCTTCCTCGTCGACATGAAGATGTACTGGAAGGAGATGTTGGGCTATTATATGCCTGGGGATCCATAGTAGATCTTGGACCTGGAAATGGTACTTTATTGTTGATATAAGTGCATGTGTTATTGTCGATGGCCTAATAAACCCAACTATGTTGGCTTGGTTGATTGGTTGTTGATATAAGTGCATTGTTGATATAAGTGCATGTGATTGTTGACGGTCTGATAGACCCAATTGAAGGTTGGCTTGACTATGTAATTATTTGATGTTGTGGAAATTGTGGAAATGTTATAGTGTTGGCTTAAATACCTGTAGTCTGATAAACCCAATTGTTAGCTGGCTTGGCTGAGTAGCCTGATAAACCCAGTAGTGTATTGGCTTGATTGGCTGCAACTTGATAAACCCAATTGTATATTGGCTTGGCTAGACGTTCTGATAAACCCAACTTTAGGTTGGCTTGACTGTGCTGGATATATATATAAAAGGATGTTGTGAAGCAGCCTGCATGCTGACCTAACATTCAAGTCCATAGGCAATCCCAAGGCTTGCAAAGCGAAGCAGGATCCTGTGGACCAAAGAGGAAACACACAATACAGATAAGTAATGGATTATTTTGCAATTTCTTGCTTATGAATATACATGTGTATATGATTTGGTTATGATATTCTAAGCTCTTGTTTAAGAGATAAAAACCATTGAAAATAAACTAAACATGTGAATCTATTGAATGCTTGAATATAGGTATCGCTGGGAGTGAGGACTATGAGAGCATCCTAGGGGTGCATGTGGACATTTTACTATCCTGAAGAGCTCAGAATGAGCAGTAATGAAAAAGGTGCTAGTGATACTGTGAAGGTCCTAGAAGCCGAGACAAACCATGTGGGGAGGGTCCATGGTTGAGAGGTCTGAAATAGACTAGAGACACTAAGTGTCATGACCAAGAGGGATTGGTCCAGAATTCATGGTGAAGTGAAAGAGGCTGAGAGCATGAAAACCACAGTGGTGGTGTGGGTCCCAGGATGGAACAGGACAAAGAGGGGAAAAACTCTTGCTGCTCTCTCCTTCCTCTTTGATTATATATGTATATATATAGTTATGCATTATGGAAAAAAAAGATTGTTGAATGCATGTATGACTAAAAATAGAATGTGTGTATTTGCTTAAAGTAAATTGTGAATGCTAGAATAGTTAATTCCCTACCCAAGAATGGACATGAATGAGCTCATGTTCCTGTTGGGGAGGCATGAAAAATATGAAAGTATCCTTGATGAGACTTGGACTGTCATGCCAACTGGAAAATTAATTGAGTGATTTTAATTCCTATATTATGCTTGGTCTAACAGAATTTCAATGATGCATTTCACAAGTGAGAAAAGTGAAATCCAGTAGTGCACATTGATCATGGCAGCAGACCAAAAGTTGTTGTACTTAGTTGGAAGTATTCTTCAAAAAACTCCCAATACCCAAGAAAATCTTGGAGAGATGCTCAAGATACAGAAAAAAGTTCCTAGACTTGGGGATGAGCCGAAAGCTAAGAACCAGCAAGAGAAGCTTATGGAAGCCAAGGGGCTTGGTACTGAAAGTTCAAGATAATAATTGAACGTGGGACAGATCTGCAAAATTTTGAAATTTTGATGTGCAAATTGTATATGTATTCCTCTGTATTGGAACACCGAGGATGGTGTTATTCCAAGGGGGAGGGGATTGTAATACCCCCAGTTTTGACCCCGGATGCATTAAAAGGTACATGATGTATATGTTGTAATTAATCGTGGTGTGGAGCTAAAGGAAAAAGCCCCACCATCGATTTGGTTGAGTTACGTTTCAGCAATTGGGATTGTTGCCAATGGTATATCGTGCTATCTGGCACATAATAGTTTTGGCATCATGTAAATATGCACATTAATTAAAATGAGCCTACAGCCAGCTACGACACTGCAACGTTAATGAAAAGGGCATGATTTCCTAAGGTTAAGGGGGGGGGGGGTTGTCCAACCCATGGGGAAAAGCCATGTGTCGATCAACCACTTAAGCTCCTATGTTAGTTGAGAGCAATTAATGCTGAGTAGTGGTGGGTGGTAGGATTTCCCCCATGCACTCTCCACCAGCTGGTTCAATCACATGCACAGTCTGGGAGTGGTTTTCCTCACGCACCGTTTGGGATGTTGGATCGGTTCTGTCCACTCTCCCCACCGCTTTTGTTTTCCCTCACACAGGCAGTTGGTCCTCTCTCCACGTTTTACTGAATGTGGTCTGTGTAAGTTTCCCATTTCACACAGGGAGTACTATTTTTTACCCCACACATAGGGTGGGACTGTTGTTCCCCTATCCAGGATGAGAATCGTACCTTCACCTCCATTTGGGATTTTCTATTAGTTTGTGTTTCTCCCATTGTTGCAGTGGTAAAAGTGTGCTTTTTGTTCTTCCCTTGGTTTTGGGTTGCTGCGTGTGAAAACACCTTTTGGGGTTGTTGCTGAGTTGTTTTGGCCATGCTAGGGCCAAGAACAACTTTGGATCGTCTTGTTCAACTTGAGCTGTGTTCACCATTTTGTTTGGGTTGTCATCTCATTGTCTTTATTTTCATCACAGAGCCGTGAACTGATTGTTTTATTGTGGGTATGCAATGGTTGGTCTTCGGACTTTGTGGAGTGGGATTGAAGGCTAGGTATGCTTGAGAAACCTGGGTTTGGGAACCACACAGATAGAGTTAGATGGCTGGCTTTCTTCTCCACAACCCTGTAAGAGCACTGGCAAGGGAATTCTGGGCATGAGGGACTGTGAAGCAGAGAAGGGACTAATTCCTAGTGTCAGGTGTGTGTGGGTGTCTTAGAGTTTAGACTAGCTCTGTTTTAGGTGTCCTTAGCTCTTCCATGAGCTCACCAGCTTAGCATTTAGCTTCTCCCAACTCCTTGATAGCCTGATAAACCCTTCTGTGTGGGCTTGGCTGATTTGTGTACCTTGGCTATGTGTAAGCCTGCTTAGTCCCTTATTCCTTAGGGAATCATGCCCAACTCAGGGGTGGCAATGTTTTTCGGAGAGATTGATGAGCATGCTGGCATATGGTTGGGTGGAACATTGCAGCGACGTAGCTGGTTGCGGGATAAGTTCTTATGAGATAAGTATCCTTGTCTATTTCATCTCTGCAATTATATTTGATGCCTAATGAACTATGATGAACATGTTGAATTCCTAAATGTATGTTTGCTTCCATTGTGCATGTGATTGACTATGCATCTTAGCATGTTTTATGTTTTAAGCATTTTATTTCAGCATTATATGCATGTTCTTGTTCATGGGGCTAGTTTCCTAGAGGTTTTTGATGTTTTGGTAGCGTCCTCTTCGCCAGTCGGAGGGGCGGGGACATTACAAATCCAATTGTTGACTTTTAAAGATTCGACATCCCCACCAGAATGCTTGCACATTGGCTCCTTTAATGGTTGGTATTCTACCAGAGTGGAACCTATTAGATTTTTATCATTTTAAGCTAACATTAACCTAGGATCTTAACTAAGAGAATAACAAGCACAACAATCAAACACATGAGACAATGAACACAAATATTTTCCTTAGGGAAACCATAAAGGAGAAAACCCCACAACTTCCTCAGAGATAGAATCGACACCAAAAGTGAAACCCCAAAATAGTAAGATGATCTCTCGACGGCAGTAGCCTCTTTATTTGTAGCCCCAATAACTTCTTCTTCCTCATATATGCGCTACAACTGAGTCTGAGTGAGTGTGTGATAAATAGAGAGGCTCACTCTCTATTTATACTAATTCCCAATTTGGCAATAGCTCAGTAGGGCTGACTTCTCTAGGAGAGTTTAATAACCCTAGGGCCTCGCAACTGCAAGGACTTTAACCCTTGAACAATATGAGGGTTACCCACAATGACTTGACATGACTTGTTTACATTATAGAACCTCCCGATAGGAACATTAGGGCATGACATAACTCAATTACATTACAGATAATTCCCGGAATAAACATCAGGGTACAATACACAAAATATACAAGTGAATACATTCCGAAGTTACAAATACATCAACACTCCCTTTTAAGTAGGAAGGTATTCTTTCAGCACAATTTTTAGCACTTGTCTTCTTCTTTGCATTGACTAGATCATCTTTTCATATTCATCTTCAAGTTGTCTTCATCTTCAAGTCTTCTTCATCTTCAAGTATTCTTCGTCTTCATGTCTTCTTCATCTTCAAGTCATCTTCATCTTCAAGTCATCTTCATCTTCAAGTCTTCTTCATCATGGGATTTGGGTCATCACTAGATCTAGATCATCACTGCGGGATCATCATCACTGTATCATCATCAAATTTGGATCATCACTTGATCTGGATCATCATGAAGTCTAGATCACCACTTGATCTTGATCATCATCAAGTCTGGATCATCATCATCGGTGCTATCTCAGAATGGTGCTATCTCTTGATTCTTCTCGTCACAAGAAGTTCTACAGAGCCATCCCTTTTTCATGTTGGTTGTAGGCCTAGCATTCATGTAGTTCTTCTTCATCACCTATATCTGACCCTAAGTTAGAATGGCCCACCCAGCTCTTACATTTGACCTCATCTTGTCAGAAAGGCACGCCTAGCACTCGCATCTGACCTCATCTTGTCAAAAAGGCCCAACACTCACATATGGCCATGTATAAACGCATCACGCCAAAATGGCTCAGCACTTATATCCGACCATGTGTGAACACATCGCATCAGAAGGGTTTTGCACTTACATCCAACCATGTGTGAACACACCGCATCAGAAGGGCACTACACTTACATCTAACCATGTGCAAACACACCGCATCAAAATGGCTCTCCATCAGAGGAAATTTGGGGTCTAAAATGGGCCTTATAAGAAAATGCGCCAACAACAAATTTTGTGAGTTGGAATTCAAGAACCAATAGAATTTCAATAAAATAAGTCAACCATAATGGTTGAATTGACATATTTGTCATAAAAGAAAACTACTTTTTTTGTTCGTACTTTCGACATATCTCCATGTCTTTTTACTCAAATTTCAAGCAGGAGAGCTCGTTGGATGCAGAATTTAATTCCGCATCCAACGAGTACCCACACTGCATACTTTTGATGGACCCCGCTACCCCAAAAACAAGAAATACCTGAAAAACATTATTTCTTGTTTTTCGGGTAGCAGGGTCTATCAAAAGTATGCAGTGTGGGTACTCGTTGGATGCGGAATTAAATTCCGCATCCAACAAGCTCTCCTGCTCATAATTTGAGTAAATACATATGGAGATATGTCGAAAATACAAACACAAAAAGTAGTTCTTTTCATTCTTCCTCCAAAATTAATAAGTATTATTTTATTATTTTAACTATTATTTTATTATTTTCCTTAGGAGGCCCATTTTAGACCCCAAATTTCCTCTAATGAGTCCTAGACTGAGGATTCCTAGTAACTGACTAGGTGCCTCCATTCTCCCAGAGAATGGCATCAGCCCTTATATTTGATCAAGTGGGAACACATCCCTCAATCACATCAGAATGGCCCTGCACTTATATCTGATCATGTAGGAACCAATCCTACTGTCATATTAGAATGGACCTCAGTCCTATACTGAGTATTCCTGGTAACTGACCAGGTGCCTCCATTCCAAGAATGGTATTCAGCACTTATATTTGATCAAGTAGGAACCAATCCTATAGTCACATCAGAATGGCTCAACACTCACATCTGACATGGAAGGAACCAATCCTCTCACCATGACAGAATGGCTCAGCCCTTACATCTGACCTTGGGAGGAACCTAATCCTCTCACCATGTTATGATGGATCTCAGACTCATCATTTTCCCTTGGAGGGAACCTCGATCTGGAGAACACCAAGCTTCTCCCTAAAGTACTCAAACCTCACTCTAGCCAATGGCTTCATCAACACATCATCTATATGTTTGTCTGTCATAACATAATAGAGCTTCACTGCTCCTGTGTGCAAGATATCCCTGATATAGTGATACTTGATCTCGATATGCTTCGACTTGTCATGGAACATTGGGTTCTCCGACAACTTCACACAACTCTGGTTGTTGCAATATATACAAGTAGTATCCAACTGGAGATCAAATAAACCAGATAGTAGCTTTCTCATCCACACTGCCTCGCAACTAGTTGAACAAGCTATGACATACTCTGCTTCAGCTGTACTCAGTGCCACACAGGACTGCTTCCTACTAAACCAAGAGATCACCCTTGATCCCATACTGAAGCATCATCCCAAAGTGCTCTTCCTATCAATGGCACTTCCTGCCCAATCTAAATCAACATTAGAGGAAATTTCAACTCAAAATGGGCCTCCTAAAATGAATTAATAAAATAATAGCTAAAATAATAAAATAATATTTATTAACTTTGGAGGAAGAAAAGAAAAAAACTACTTTTTTGTTTGTATTTTTGACATATCTCCCCGGGTTTTTACTCAAATTTCGATCGGGAGAGCTCGTTGGATGCGGAATTAAATTCCGCATCCAACGAGCTCTCCCAATCAAAATTTGAGTAAAAACCCAGGGATATATGTCAAAAATACAAACAAAAAAGTAGTTTTTTTTATGATAACTATCCCCAAATTTATATTAAAAAAGTGTTTAAGACCTATACGGTATTTCAAATTTAAATCAATTTCATTGGCTACCACATGATGACATGGAATTTGAATAAAAGTTAAAAGGCCCATTTTGAGTTGAAATTTCCTCTAATGCATAACCTTCCAGGTTAATATTCTGATTCACCTCATACTTGAGCCCATAATTAACTATACCCATCAGGTACCTAAGAATATGATTTGCAGCAATCAAGTGAACATGTCTCAGATCTATCAGGAACTGGCTCAAGGTGTTAACAACAAAGAAAATATCCGGTCTTGTGTTTGTCAGGTACATCATGGACCCAATCATCTGATGATACATTGTAGCATCAGTCGCTTCTGATGAAGCATCACTCAATAGCTTTAGGTTCGATGCCATCGGTGTGGTTATGGCCTCGCAGTCCATCATCCCAAACCTCTTCAGGATCTCTACTGCATACTTCCCTTGTCCAAGGAAGATTCCATCCTTATTATGCCACACCTCCATGCCTAGAAAATAGTGCACCATAACCAAGTATTTCATTTCAAACTCGGCAGCAAGCTTCCTCTTCATATCAACAATCAACCCATCCATACCTGTTACAAACAGATCATCCACATACAGTAGGAGTATCACTGGGTTACCTTTTTCAACCTTGTAGTAAATGTTGGAATCTGCTTTACTTTTGGTAAAGCCCAAACTATATAGAAAGCCATTGATTATGTCATACCATGTCTTGGGTTCCTGTTTCAAACCATACGGGGATTTCTTCAATATACACACATGATACTCTCTGTCATGTGTCTCAAAACTGAGTGGCTGCTCCACATACACTTCCTCTTCTACTACACCATTCAAGAAAGCAGTCTTGACATCCATCTGGTGTATCTTCCATTTCATCATTGCAGCCAGAGCAAGTACTGATCTGATGGAATTGTATCTGGCTACAGGTGCAAAATTTTCTTCATAGTCTATTCCTTCTTTCTGGGAGAAGCCACGAGCCACAAATCTTGCTTTATATTTCTCTGTGCTACCATCTACAACATGCTTGATCTTTTAGATCCATTTGGAAGTTACAATGGACTTCCCTTCTAGTCTTGGGACAACATCCCAAACATCATTCTTCATGATCAATTGATACTCTTCAATCATAGCATCCTTCCATTCTTTTCTTTCTTCTACTTCTTCATAGTTGGAAGGTTCTTTGTCAATAATGTCACATAGGAGGGCTACATAACTGGAGTAGGACATAGTTCTCTTCCTTCCTTTGTGTGTTTCTTCCAAAGCTCCATATCTTTCTGCACCTTGGATAATTTCATGTACCCAATTAGGTTTCCTCTTGTGAGGATTCTTCTCCTGACGTGGATCCATAGGTTCTTAAGGTTCTTCTAATTCTTGATCCTCTTCTTGAATTTCTTCATTCATGGTTGTATCATGAATTTTGGGTGCTACTGTTTCTTCAGGTTCTTTAGCCAATCTCTTCCTAGATTTGATGTAAGCTGAATCTTTTTCAAATGTTACATCTCTAATGATGTTGATCTTCTTGAATCCTAGAAGTATATTAATCCTTCGAGATTTCAGAGTATCCCACAAATATACCCTTCTTTCCTGAAGGATCTAACTTCGTCCTTTTTTCTTTCGGAATATGTATGTATACAAGACAACCGAATATTCTAAGATGGCTGACTTCTGGTTTCTTGCTGGAGAAGACTTCTTCAGGTGTCTTGTTCTTGAGTACTCTATGTGGAGTACGGTTCTATACATATACTATTGTTCTAGCAGCTTTTTCCCATAGATGCATGGGAAGATCTTGACCATGAAGCATGGCCCTTGCTGCTTCCATGATGGTTCTATTCTTTCTTTCTGCAATCCCATTCTGTTGTGGATTATATGGAGTGTATAACTCCCTCTTAATCCCTGAGTCTTTGCATAGCTCTTTGAATTCATTTGATGTGAATTCCCCACCATTATCTGATCGATAGGTCTTGATATTGTTTTCAGTGTGGTTCTCAATCAAGGTTTTGAATTCCTTGAACTTGCTAAATACTTCATCTTTGTTCTTCATAAAGTTTATCCATGTCTTTCTAGAAAAATCATCAATAAAAGTAACATAGTATACATACCCACTTAATGAAATGGATGACATTGGACCGCATACATTGGAGTGGATGATTTCCAATATTCCTTTTGCCTTTCTCTCGCTACTTGGAAATGTCTTCTTTGTGTTCTTCCCTTTCACACATCCTTTGCATACACCTTCATGTTTTGTCTGCATTTCTGGGAGACCTTCAACAACTTTGCTTGAAATTGGTAGTTCTTTGTAATGCACATGTGCAAGAATTCTATGCCAAAGCTCATTTGGTTCTATCGAATCATGAACCAAAGCTTGTTCTGGTTGGCCCTTCAATTTGTATAGTCCTCCTTCTTGTTCCCCAATCGCTACTGCATCATCAATAGACTTTCCCTTTTGGCCACATGAGAACTTGGCCATCTACAAATGCAACCCTCATTCCTTTTGCATCCAATGCAGATAAGGAGAGGAGGTTCTTCTTTAGTCCAGGTACAAATAATACATCTTTCATATTGATATACTTTCCAGAGTCTAGCTTATATGAGGATTCACCACTACCTTTTATTAGATACTAGTAGCCATCTCCAAGTTTCACCTTGTGAGGTGATTCATGTTCAGATAGTTTCACAAAGGATTCCTTGAATCCTATCATATGTTTGGAAGCACACTGTCTATAAGCCAATCATTGCTGCCATGTGTGATAGTTCCCATGAGAGTGGAAATCAGAACATATTCTTCAACACTTGAAGAATCATCACTGTCTTGTCTGGTTCTCTTTGTGGAAGGTTCATCATACTTTGCAGCATGATCATGATGTCTTCTTGTGTTTCCCTTCTTCTTGTGAGAGCTACTTTTGTTTCTAGTACAATCTCTAGCAAAGTGTCCTCTTTCATCACATGTATATCAAATGTACTTAGACATATCTCTAGGATTTCGAAAGTTACTCTTCTTGTGAGAGTGCTTACCTCTGTGGTGGCTAGTTTTGGTTTTCTTGGATTGTACTGTGAGAGGTTGATCTTCACTTACCATATTTTCTTCTTGAGCTACTATCTGAGCTTCTTCTTCAGAGAATTCTTTTGATATTCTGCTGAACTTGACTAGCTTCTTTCTGGCACAGATCCCTTGAATGAAAGAATCCCATGTCCTAGGGGGACCATTCAAGGTGGTCATTAAAATCTCTGCATTCTCCACTTCTTCATCCACTGCTTCAAGTTCTTCTTTTATCTAGGAGACCCTTGTAAAGTATGACTGTATGGTCTGTGCATTCTGGATCTTCACATTCTTCAATTGGTTCCTCGAGGTCATCTTCTGATTTATGTTCTTTCCTTCAAATAGTTTGGTCGGGAAATCAAACATAGCTTTAGGTGTCTTTAGGGAGGAAATATGTGGTGTGAGGTGAGCCTTGATTGAATCAGCAATAATCCTCTTGTCCATGACCAACTTCTTGTTGTGTAAGGCCTTAGCCTCACCTCCTTCCGGAACTGGAACTTCCTCATTGATGTAGGAGTCCAACTCATTTTCTTCCAGGATCAAGGAGATCCTATACTTCCAAGCTTGGAAGTTATCAGCTCCATCAAGCTTTTGATCAAGCTTGGTATCATGAGAAATCTTAACTAAGAATCTCAAATGGAAAATATTTATATCTTACCAGGTCAAGATGTCGGATCTGAATCTGGAGCTGAATTTTTGCAGAGCTGGTTCATGAGTAGATTAGGGTTTTACTTTCCCAGAGTTTTGTCCAACCAAAAGCTTTGATATTGATCTCTAAAATTTGATTTTGAAGAGGAGATCAATCCAGGCCTAGGATCACTCACAAATTCCACTTCTGTGGAAAGCCCTAATTTCCGACAATAGTGTCAAGTAAAAAATAGAAAATGCTTAGAATTAGATTCTTCTTCGACAGAAAGATGCGCTCCGGGGAGGAGAGTTAGCCCAAACTTATTTTGCTGAAAATCTATGGAGAGAGATCCAAAAAGTAGGAATCCCTAGTTTTTGTAGTTGCACAGTGTCTTCTTTTCAGATTAGCTCTGATACCATGTTATAATTTTATCATTTCAAGCTAGCATTAACCTAGGATCTTAACTGAGAGAATAACAAGCTCAGCAATCAAACACATGAGACAATGAACAAAAATATTTTCCTTGGGGAATCCATAAAGGAGAAAACCCCACAACTTCCTTAGAGATAGAATCAGCACCAAAGCAAAACCCCAAAAACAGTAAGATGATCTCCCGACAGTAGTAGCCTCTTTCTTTGTATCCCCAACAACTTCTTCTTCCTCAGTTATGTGCTACAACTAAGTTTGAGTGAGTGTGTGATAAATAGAGAGGCTCACTCTCTATTTATACTAATTCTCGACTTGACAATAACTCACTAGGGCCGACTTCTCTAGGAGAGTCTAATAACCCTAGGGCCCCGCAACTATGGGGACTTTAACCCTTGAACAATAGGCGGGTTACCCACAATGACTTGACATGACTTGTTTACATTATAGAACCTCTCAATAGGAACATCGGGGCATGACATGACTCATTTAAATTACAAATACTTCCCAGAATAAACATCAGGGTACAATACATGAAATATACAAGTGAATACATTTTGAAGTTACAAATACATTAACAAAACCTTATTTGTATTCACAACTTGCTTCCTTCCTTTTCCCAGGCCTATATACTATGGTGGTGTCCTGCACTACTTCGGTGGGTGGTTTTTACATCCTCCGTGCTTCCACCTATATCAATGAGTTTCCAACATCCAACACTTTTGCAGGAACAATAACTAGGTATCCTTTCACATAAGGCGATATCCACTAGATTATGGCTCCTCAATGGTGGCTTCCGATAGCCTCCATGCACAGGAGTCATTCCCAAATCTAATCCTTTCCATCACACAAGGAGATCCACGCCTTTCCTTGGTAGCCTCAAATTCACACATAAAACAACTATATCCTTAGACCATACTTATGCATGTGGTAATCTCTTAAACATGTTCTTTATCCCATGAAAAACACCCACTTGTTGGGCCTAGGGATAGGTAAGAAAAATTCACTTAGAATTATGCCTACGTTTGAAAGGATCTAAGGAAAAAGAAGAGAAAGGAGTTGTGACAGAGGAAATGACATAAATAAGGAAGGAAGAGAAGATGAAGTAAAAGAAGGAAAATAAAGTGTGTGTTGGGACGCATACTCTAAGGATCATTAGTTTTGGTAACTCCGCGGTTGTGTTTGTAAGCGGAGTTACGGGTCAAAACAGTCTTAGGGGTGTTGGGGTAAGTCAAAGCCCCTTTTTGTAATAAACCCATGGTTTAAATCTAGGGTTTAGGGTTTTTGGGTGCACATGGTTTGAAGCCATGGTTTTGTAATAGCGAGATGTATAAATAGGCATTTTTGTAAATAAGAAAGGCTAGGTTTTTTGATGTAAAGAAAGAAAGGCGAAGCTAAGGCTGATTATGTAAGGAAAGGTTAAGTCCCGACTGTGTGCATGGACAACCTCTGCAGCTTTGTGCGCATAGGGTTTTTGTAAGAAGAGTAAGGAAAGATCTGTAGCTGTGTGCGCAGAGGCCTGTTGCTGTGTATGTGGATTTTAAGGATTGAAGGAATTTGCAGCTGAGTGTGCAGATCAAACTGTGGTTTTGTAGCAAGTTGAATAAAACACAGTTTGGTGGACGTAGCCCCTGCACTAGGGGTGAACCACGTTATATTTGGTGTTGTGGTTTCTTTTGTTGTTTCTTTCTGTTATCTTTTGTGCATTAATAACTGTATACATCTGATAAATTAGATCACTGCTAATAACAAGCTTCGCTGTGAATTCCCTGTAGTGGGTAAAGCAAGTCACGGTTGTTTATTTATCTGCGAAGTTGTATAAAATTGAATGAAAAAGCTGTGTAATTGTTGATTAATAAGTTAGTAAAGGCTAAGGTACAGTAATATCCCTCTCTGCTTGCAAAAACCTGATTCTGCGGCACCCCATTGCTGTTTCGGGTGAGACTGCAACCTGTGCGCAGGTTGTTGCCGAAAGGGCCAACACAGTGGGTCTTTTGTTGGTGCAACATAAAAGAATTAAACCCGGGTCTGCCCTATTTCCCAACAAATTGGTTCCGTTGCTGGTTGAACTCAGTATCTTCTCAAGAGGGGTTTATGTCGTACCTCGAGGGCTATGTTCTGGAGGCCCTCTGTGATGGAAATCGGTGATTGGTTTGCTAAGACTTATCTGCAATTCGCGCAACAAGAGAACACAAATCCACGTTGCAGCGCACGGGACTTTTTACAAAGGTATGTTTTTTGTGATGCTTATGAAATTTTCTTTGGACGTATCCACATAGAGTTGCACTAGTGGTTGTCTAGGTTAACAGAGAGAAGGACGAACTCCCAAGCTTGACGGGTTCCCACGTGGACCCCTGCAAGGGTCAATCTTGTGCAACACGTGAACAATGAGGTATCCCACGCTGTTGATTTCTGGACGACGTGAACATTGGAAGCCTTCGTGACAGAGTTTGCCATTGAATCCAGTACATCTTTCAGCGAAGATGAACGGTAGTTTTTCAAAGGCCCCCGTGGTAAGTTTTTGAATTCATTAAGCTTGCGGATTAAAATACTATTGGTTGAAAAAGGTATATTGTTGTTCGAATCAGATTGCTAGCTTAGTAGTACTAACATATGTTTGCAAGTGATAATACCTTCGACGAGCAAAGTGGTTTGCTGCGAAGTGGCAAAAGGTACAAAAGAGATTTTGACTCCTAGTCCTTAGGTTAGGCTACCATGTCTTCCCCCGTAAATTCTGAAGAGTCAGGCTCTGAAGAAATCCCTTCACTTGGAAAACCCCCAGTCACCCCGCAGCAAAGTCCTGTTACCCCTGAAATTCCATCGCAGTTTGACAGTCAACCAAGTCCAAGTATTCCGGCCACAGGCCAGTCTGTACCTGTAAATCCCTCCCCATCAACGTCCTGTCCCCCCCCCCAGAACCGCCATGGCCCACCTGGTTGATGACATTAAGATCCCCATCTTCAAAGGCACGGGATCAGAGGACCCCGAACAGTTCTGGTTTTTATGTGAAGCAATATGGAATGCGAAGAAAATTACAGACCCAGATGTGAGAGCCGCGCAACTCATTACTTCTTTCCGGGACAGGGCTTTGACCTGGTTCATGAAATTTTCCAGTACTCAGAGCCCTACGTTAGATGAGATTAAGGCAGCCATAACCAAAGAATTTAAAAAGCCTAAATCAGAATCGCATAGCATCACTGAACTCAAAGAGATTCAACAGCGGCACAACGAATCTGTGTGGGACTTTGACCAGAGATTCAAAGTTCTCCTAGACCAAGTCAGCTTTACCATTAGTCTTGCGCAGCACAAGGAATGGTTTATTGCAGCATTATTACCACATATCTGAACTCGCTCATGCAACAGAAGGTCGCTGACCAGCAAGAGGCTCTGGAAATTGCAATGAAGCTAGAGACCGCCCCTGTCAGAGATGATTTCGGTATTGCTCAAATCCAAGCGCAGCTAGCAGCAATGGCCCTAGAGCTTCATGATATGAAGAAGGCTAAAACCAGTCGGGAGGAGATCTAGTGTACACAATGTCAGATAGAAGGTCACGATAGGGACCAGTGCCCTGTGGTCAGAAATTACCTAAATATGGGTGCGCCAAACCAATTCAATCCCAGTGTTCTATATTGTGAGATTTGTCGAACCCCTAGCCAACATCGCCCCGAAAACTACCATCTTCTTCAGTGATATGTTCAAGTTCCCAAGAACCCCTACTGCAAGTTCTGTAAGTCAGTAGGGCATAATGAAGAGGAGTGTCGTAGCTATGACCTCATAAGAGAGCGCATCTCTAATGCCTACCGAGTGCAAACTGAAGCCCAGAATAATGATGGCTATGGTTACCGCGGTGGTGCCTCTGGAAGAGGTGCATTTGGAGGTTGCGGCCGTGGTGGTATGCCCAGGAGAGGTAGAGGCCAGGTGGTGTGTTATAATTGTAACCAAGCTGGCCATTTGGCTCGCGACTGTCAGAACCCCACCACAACCTGTCGATATTGCCGCGCAGTAGACCACGTGATTGAACAGTGCCCCCAGCTCATAGCCAAGATTCAGGAAAATAGAAGTGGCCTTACCCAGACTATTCAGTTGATTTCCGTTGAGCAGAGACCTACCGCAGCCATCAATGTGGTCACCCGGAGTGGCGCCACGACGTAAATTCAGCATTCACAGAAACAACCTGTCAAGGTGTGCGTGCGTACGGCCTCTGCGCAAGTCCCAGCACGTAATACTACGCAAGACCAAGCACCAGTCAAGGTGGCTCCGTGCAATATTGTTGACCCTCGCACACCCGCAGTACCTGCGCAGCAACCTCCGCAGGCCTCGCAGCTGCAAGATGCTTTGATGGATAAAGTAAGTACAATCTCCTCCTTTTTACAAAGTTGTATGAAACTCTTGAGGAATCAAAATGCTTTAAAAGAGCTGCAAAAAGTTCTTGCTGTCACAGACCCTCAGAGAGGAGTTGATCAGGAGAAAACTGTTAGTCATGTCCAAAGAACGGGGAGGGAAATGAGACTGAATGTTCAGATAGGGGAATATGATATGACTGATGTCATTTTGGATCTTGGATTAGAAGTTAATGTCCTACCCAAGCAGACCTGGGGACAAATGGGAAAACCTTCCCTAGATTGGTCACCTATATAACTGATATTAGCTAACCAGCAAAGGATTGTGCCCCTAGGGAGACTTCTTAGTGTTCCCATAGATCTTGATGGGGTAAGCACTCTAGCAGATTTTGAAGTTATTGAGATCATTGATGACAGCAACCCTTATCCATCCTTGTTGGGAATCGAGTGGGCCATGGCCAATGCTGCAATTATCAAAATTAAGAGGAGACAAATGACCTTCGAAGGAAATGGTCTACGAGTTATCATACCCCTCGACCCATCCCAAGGAGAAAGATATACAGAACCGATCAGAGACGAAGGGGAGCAAGATACCCTAGACCACATCTACAACATTATAGCCCAGGAAGCATATTATGTCGAGCCTGATGCCGATGGTTTACTAGATTGGCAATGTGATAGCTCCTGCATGTCTGATTCCGACGATGGTCTAGAGAATTGGTAGAATTGACTGTATGAGCTACATAGCCATAGGTGCGCGCAACTCACTAAGTCTCTTAGATGCCTTAGTGCACATCCTAGAAAGTTGCCTCCCCATGTTGGGTTGATCGACCCTGGAGAATTTATTGTACAAGCACCTCAGTCACAGAGAATGCAGACTCTGGAGACAGCATTAGGAGCTACAGCAGCAGGACGAACTGATCACAACAAGTCTCCGCCTAGTTGGGACGCCAGCCTGAAATTTCTGCGCTTCAGCTTCATAAACCAAGTCCAAGATGCGCGAAGTAAGTTCAGTGGGCAGAATAGCCCTCGGAAACATTTGAGGCAGAGTTCTGCCGCATGGGACACCATACCTCGCGATGAGGGGGTGCATCAGTTCATACACACCTTGGAACCTCTAGCACAAAACTGGTATATGGGGGCCGCGCTCCGACATGGAATTCAATACCAAACCAAGGGGCATAACTAAGAAGCCAGCCCATCAAACCTATCAACCCTGTCGTCGGCATTCCCAGGACGGGTCGAAGGGCAAAACTGTGCCGAGGGTGCTTGTTGTCATGAAGCTCACACCAGGATTCTGCCGAAGGCCACAAACACAGCGAGGCTTCAAATCCGACCGTTGGGAAGCAACCAATTTGGCGGCGGTAGTATTTTAATTACCTTAAATACCTGTACTAAGACCAGTATCGGCAATCGCGCTCCACTTGGACAAGATTTTCGTTAGATTTGGTGCATTCAATGCACCGTCCTCCCCGATTTTATTGATGGCGTGTATAAGAAGATGCCTAAGTTAGGGAAGTTGTATTCTATATTTCTTCAAGATTTACGAGTGAACCCATGACAACAGAACACGAGATTGACAATTTGGTCAGAGAATTCGAGCAAGAGGGTCTGATAAGCTGCTCTAATCGGCCGCCTGCCCTTGCTCCCGGTGAAGAAGCTCACCCAGCACCACCACGGCCGATGCAAACACGGTCTGCCAGGAAAAAGTCTAGAATTGAAGTTCCCTCCAAGCGAAACCAAGACCAGCAGAGGAAAACAGGGCAAAGACCAGTAGATCATCCTATGGATCCCACCGGTTCATCACAGGTCCCGACCGGGGGTAGGGAGAACATTGCACCACCGAGGACACCATATCTACCACCTGTTCGCCTAGGTGCCACATTACCCTGTCGAACAAAGCAATTCACATTAACCACACCCTCGCTGCCATAAGGAGTTCAGCTGATCAGAAGCATGGCAGGGAAGATCGATCGGCTTAAGTACAGCGATCACGACACAAATGACCATGGCAAGTTTCCATAGTTTGAACCAGCAGAATACTTGCACTGCGTCAAGTACCAAGATCATAAGGTCACACTATTGGAAGTGCAACCATGGGCTGCAGGCTTGGAAAAAGCTGGCCCACTCAAGCTGCTTGATATTCCCCATTTCGGTTGCAGCATACATGTGACCATAGTAACCAAACAGTTGCTAGCGTTAGTACATGACGGCTATTTATGGATAGGGGACCAGAAAATTCCTATTGACACCGCACTCATCCATAAGATCACAGGTTTACCAATGGCAGGACCTGATCCGGGAACTGAATTTCCATCCAAACATGACGATACCAAGCTTGCACAAACCATGAAAGAGTGGTTTGGCTTGACAAAGGGGAAATAGGGGTATCACACTTCCACGATTCAGGAACAACCCATTCACTTTGCAGGTGAACTCTTAGCCTGCAAACTCATACGGAAATGCAGGCCAACTGAAGTACCTGCTCCGGTTATCTGGATTGCTATGAACTGTGCTGAGGGGTATACTTATAATTGGGCCGAATATCTTGCGAAGGAGTTCCTGGAGGATGCCCGCGACGCACAGGAAAAAGGTAGACCTTTTCATTATTCCTGGCTTTTAATACTTATTGCATTAGTTGGGTGGAAAGAACCCACTGAAGCCCAGTTTGTAGAGTTAAACCCAAGCATGCCAGGGGCAGCGAGGTACACCTCCTTATGGATATCCTCAGATAAGGCATCTCAGCAGATGATGAACACTGTGTTCGTCTTTTATGTCATGAGTATCCACTATGAGATTGTGCAAACACCACGGCTTACCAATGAGGTGTTCTCTAAATACGAGGGGGCCGCGACCTTCAGTACCGATATGCATCTTGTTTTCATTCAAGCCCGTGCAGATCCACAACGTCAATGCTTTAAATTACCATATGTAGTCACCGAACCACATATCAGGGGTATAGTTCAGCACTGGCCGACTGACTGGCTGAAAGATATAGGAAAAAAACCCTCTATTCCAGTTCCCCCAGCTACCAATATTGGCGCAGGTACCAGTCAGGTGCAGTAGCAAAACCCATCGGATGATAGCGAAGACCTAAGAGATTCGCAGATGAATGACGACGGCTAGGGTGGAGATGGCGGACAGGATGAACAGGTTGAGGATTTGATCAAGACCATATCAGATCATAACCCATCAGCGAAGTGCAAGTCACCAAAAGTAGCATAGGTAACCAAGCCACAGTCCCGCAAAAAGGCAAAAGCGTCGAAGGACAAATATATTGAAGAAGAAGCCACTATAACACTGGATGAGCTGAAGCAAGCTCTTGAACAGTCTACAGGAACGCTTACTAAAAAGTGGTCAGAGTTTGCGGAACTACATCTGTCTGGGCTCTCAGCTATAGCAAACAGGGTTTCGGAGCTAAAAGAGTTAGCAGCAAAATCAGCACACAGTACTGTGACAAGTAGCACTACAGCACCCATGCAACAGGATATTAGGCAATGGCCACCCAGAGATCACCAAGGACAGGTATCAAGCACAGCTCTCATACAGCCTGATACAGATTCCCGACCCTAGATGAGTATGACCGTAGGGCTCGATTATACAAAGATGTCCATGTCAGAACTGCACCTCTGCCAGCTCGCTATTACAAAGGAGATCCATGCACGAGACCAATTGTCCCAACTCCAATTGGAAGACACCATCAAACAAAACAAAACCTTTGCAGCACGCCTAGAAGAAGTAGCACAACAGAAGAAAGAGGCTAAACATAAAACAACTACGCTGATGTGAGCACTGGATGAGGCATGTCGGAGTCTTTTTTACTCCGACATACAGGGAGTAGAAGAACCAGAGCAGCGAATCGCTAAGCTGAGAGACTATGCCCAGCAGTCTCACAGTGAGATTGAAAGGATGAAGATAGAACACCAGCAACAGATCGTAGAACTTCAACTGCGCATCCCTCCCGAGACTCCACCAGAGGTCCGAGAATAGCGCCACCAAGACATTAAGGCTTCAGCAGCAAAAATATCAGATAATGTGGCCAGCGTCGCAAAACTAATGGAAGATAGCATAGAAGCATGGGTGAACCTACAGGACCATCCAGATGTAGGTAAGATCCAGGAAACCATCAAGTTGCGCCAGGACGAATTAGATGCAGTCAGAGTAGAAATCAAGACGCTGCCACCGATGCAGAAGATGGCTAAAGTGAAGCGCAGCAAGGAACTTCAGCAGGAAATTGAGTCCTGTAGGATGAAGGTAACACTGCTGGAGAATGCATTACAGCCCCTGGTTGATGAAGCATTAGAATTGAGCAATACTGCAGAGAGCCAGCTCAAACTGTTGAAGACCTATGACACTTTTGCGCAGGAACAGGCTGACACAGAATCCTCCTCAGTGTTACAGGAATTGGTGGAAAAGGAGAAAGCCATTGATGATATACTACACAACCTCACCAGTCATTTCTAGACTCTTGCGCAGAAGATTCTCCCACCAGAGCCGTCGCAGAGTGTCCTGGGACGGGCCACAATTGAGTCTTAGGGGCCTGTTGGGATGCGTACTCTAAGGATCATTAATTTTGGTAACTCCACGGTTGTTTTTGTAAGTGGAGTTACAGGTCAAAACAGTATTAGGGGTGTCGGGGTAAGTCAAAGCCCCTTTTTGTAATAAACCCATGGTTTAAATCCAGGGTTTAGGGTTTTTGGGTGCACATGGTTTGAAGCCATGGTTTTGTAATAGCAAGATGTATAAACAGGCATTTTTGTAAATAAGAAAGGCTAGGATTTTTGATGTAAAGAAAGAAAGGCGAAGCTAAGGCTGATTATGTAAGGAAAGGTTAAGTCCCAGCTGTGTGCGTGGACAACCTCTGCAGCTGTGTGCGCAGAGGGTTTTTGTAAGAAGAGTAAGGAAAGATCTGCAGCTGTGTGCGCAGAGGCCTGCTGCTGTGTGCGTGGCTTTTAAGGACTGAAGGAATCTGCAGCTGAGTGCGCGGCTTTTAAGGACTGAAGGAATCCGCAGCTGAGTGCGTGGATCAAACTGTGGTTTTGTAGCAAGTTGAATAAAAAACAGTTTGGTGGACGTAGCCCCTACACTGGGGGTGAACCACGTTATATTTGGTGTTGTGGTTTCTTGTGTTGTTTCTTTCTGTTATCTTTTGTGCATTAATAACTGTATACATCTAATAAATTAGATCACTGCTAATAACAAGCTTCACTGTGAATTCCCTGTAGTGGGTAAAGCAAGTCACAGTTGTTTATTTATCTGTGAAGTTGTATAAAAGTGAATGACAAAGCTGTGTAATTGTTGATTAATAAGTTAGTAAAGGCTAAGGTACAGTAATATCCCTCTCTGCTTGCAGAAACTTGATTCTGCGGCACCCCATTGCTGTTTCGGGTGAGACTGCAACCTGTGCGCAGGTTGTTGCCAAAAGGGCCAACACAGTGGGTCTTTTGTTGGTGCGACATAAAAAGATTAAACCCGGGTCTGACCTATTTCCCAACAGTGTGGCAGAGGAAGATAAAGAGGAAGAGGTTAAGAAGAGAAACCACAACAGAAGAGAAGCCATGATAGAAGAAGAAGCCACAACAGAAGAAAAGCCACGATAGAAGGAAAGGACGTAACAGAGAGAATGCGACGGAGTGGAGCCGTGCCAGAAGGCGTGCAGTGGTGCAACAGTTAGAAAGTGACAGGTTAGAAAGATCATGGGTACGAGGTTGACTAGAGTTGCTGGAAGCCACACGTATGGAATCATATTTGTAAGTCATTCCATTAGTGCCTACTTTCTTGTGTCTCTAGAATAGGAAAGACAACCTATGGGCTAAGTGTAGAAATTCAACTGAGAGAAATACATGTAAAGATTCTATAAAAGTAGGAACCCAGGTTGTATGCAGGTTAGACTCATGAGATTTGTAGCCTCATTTAGCCTCATTAGCCTCTCGAGCATTGTTAGCTTCTAGTTATTTTTGTAAGTGTGTATGTTAGATTTGTTGACTGCATTGAGTTGAGAATCTACAACTGAGTGTGTAGAAGTGTAGAAGAGACTAAGTTGATCTGGGCTATTTGCGGATCAATAGGAGAAGTCACAGAGGAAGTTGAGTCGATCCAGCCTGTGTTTGGATCATAGGTAGAATTGAGGAGAGGGAGAATAACAAATAGAATATAAGAGAGCATGAGAGGACAAAGAAGTTTGTATAGATAAGCAAGGAAGATATAGAACAGAGTCTACAACTTAGTGCACAGACCAAAGGTACCATATATTTCTCATGCCAGATGAGGAGAACTTTTTCATTTTTTCCATGTTA
>LPNX010432878.1:933670-966271 GCA_001517045.1 Pseudotsuga menziesii | reverse complement strand
ATATATATATATATATATATATATATATATATATCAGTCACACTATTATAAGTTGAATGTATCCATTTTGCACTAGGATTATTGTTATATTATTTGTAAAGGAAGAAGCGTGTCACAACCTAACTGTGCATAGTAAACATAAATAATCCATCCATAGGCTTGGGTCAAGTGCCTTAGAAAAATTCCAAGGGATGTGAAATCCCCCACCCAACTACAGAAACCTGGTTTTGGTAGTTACCCATTGAAAGATATCTCAAGTGAGACCGCATCTACATCACATGTGCTACAGACTTGGACTTTTTTTGTTGGGTCAATTTCTTTGGATTTGTTGTGCATAGGAGGGAAGGGACTGAACCTGGGTCAAAGAGTCACCAAAAGGCTAACACCACTTCACGTCTTTCCCTACCTCTCTACAAACTTAGATATAATACCTTCCATAGGATCCCTACCAATGAAACTCGACACCTTACCTCAATGCTTGATCAACTCGATCCCACAGATCTTCGTATCATTGATCTCCAATTGATCTCCTCTAGATCTAGGCAATCAAGCACTAGATATGCAACTAAATAGTGCATATCTACAACTAGTTCTCATAGTATCTTATATATTATTGCCTCAACAACCGACAATAGTAAAATTGAAAAAAATAACTCTTCTTTCATGCAAGCATCCTCTTCCACCAATCTAAGTTCCTCATCATTGTTGTAGTGACAAGACCTCCTTATGTCAACAAGGATGATTCCTTCAACAGAGGTGGATCCTTCTTCATGGGCGATTACTATAAACAATGGACCATATGCTTCACATACCCTTACTTTCAATGCACTCATAGAATAGTGCAACAATCAAAATAATGGTACTAAACAAGTCTTCTTTGTTGAAATATTCAAGCCATCTAGACATTATCCTTAATCATTTATTTAATTTTCTAATGCTTATACCACTATCAGTTGACCACCCAGTGTATATTCCTTAGTATCCTGATCACTCTAGACTAATATTCTGTCATTATTAGACTTATTATCCTCATATTCACCCTCTTCCTTGTTTCTACAACTTAATGCGCTCTCATGCATAATTTTAGGCCCACTTGAGTCAGTTCCTATAATTTAGGAACTTACCTTGAGTTAACTAGACTTGATTTCATAACCTAAGTTAGTATGAGCTCCTATAACCACTAATACTCAATTGAACACCTCTTATGCACCCTCCATCATTAGTTATCATCATTTAGCTAGCTAATACACCTTCTTGGTCCACCTACTGTCAGTTACTCTCAGTTAACTAATCTTCTTCAGGAGTTATGACTTAAAATTATGTCTAGTGACATTTTCTATGTTATCTAATCCTCTTTATGTTCATGAATTTTTTCCTTGGATATGTATTATAAAGGCAACCTAATAATCAAATGGATTTTATACCAATTGCATTTTAACTCTTATGTTTTTTCTTCATTATTTTCTCTCCATTATTTTGCTTATCTCTGTTGTAATTCTTGTGAGGTACATTTGATTCAAGATCTTCCTGTGCAAATTATTATATGGTATGAGAGCTTCTAGGATGAGTATAGCTCATTTAGAATCAATTAACTTCCATATAGATCTTTAGAGTTATTTTGTAGGTACAATTTCAACAACAAAATTTGAAAATTGTAGTCAACTTGGAAGAGGTTCCATGACCTCTATAGATATTCTTAAAGGGACTACCATATATTGTTTGAAATTTCTTTTTATCTAAAATGGGTTTTTTGTGGAATTCAATTTGACTCTATGTTTTGAAAGATATGTTAAGTTGAATATTGGAGGTTTGCAATAGCTCATGTCCATCTGTACCCTCTATTTCGGCTTGATATTTCTCAGTCCATGGGATGATATAGGCCAATTTCCTTATATTATTTGAAATATCTCTTCGATATCTCATATGGGTTTTTGACAGAATTTGATTATGTTGACCGTAACATAAATTGCGATTGCATTGGAAACATGTTATCAATCACATTTTTGAGTTCTTATTTAATCTTACATACATGATTTTATTTACATGTACAACTTCTTGAATTCAAAATTGTTCTTGATATTGAAGAATAAATTATGGCAAAAATATCAACAAATTATATAGCTTGAATTATTGAAAGTTTCCTTATAGTGACTCATTCTTCCTATGTGGCTTATAATAAAGCTGATATATACAAAGAAGACATTTTGAATTCTCCTGTTGATGAAGAACTCAACTATTTCCATCTCCCTCTATTCTCAAGTCATTCTTCTAATTGGAATCTTGAAGATAATAAGTGAGTTACTAGTGATCATGTGCATACTTCAATGGATGATGGAGCACTATTTGATCAGTTGGATGTTTTGGAGGCTAGATCAGAGTTTGTAGTTTTTTTTGTTGTGCCCTCACTTTCGCTATAGAATTGATTCCTATGTATTCCTCTATGTTTACTAGATCAGTTTATTCAAGATCTACTTAAGATGAAGAACATTGTGCATTTTGTTGGTTGTGGAGCCTAATCTTCTAGATTCATAGATATTATTGTTCAATTGTGTTTGTACCCTAATTTTACCATACACATGTCCTAGCCGGGAGGTGTGGGGGTGACATCGTCGTCTCGTAGGGGTCTAGGGGGACCATCCCCCTTGGTTGGGGGGTATAGAGGGGGGTTCAGAGGCAAAGCCCCCAAATGAAGTTTTTTTTGCAATGTTTGATGGCCAATTGTTTGCGGGCCCATGGTATTGGGTGACCCGTAGTATTTTCCCATGGTAATTCCCCTGTAAAAGGAAAGCATTGTGTTACAACTGTGTATTGTATTGTAGCATTGTAAAAAAAAAATGTGATTATGTGAGAGAGACTATGAGAGAGTGAAGAGAAAGTGTAGTAGGATTGCTGCATGTCATGTCCCCTCCCTCCATGGAGGAGAGAACGTGACCCAATTCTTATGCTACCTGAGTTACCCATCTTTTGTGTTCTTGAGTATGGTGATCCCCAAATTTATTTTTGTTTTTGGATCTGCAAAAGCAAGAATTATTTCAGCTAACATTCTAATCCAGACCATCTATAAAATCTATATATTCCCCATCCATTGAGATATCAAACAGCTCAAAAGAATCGAATCGAAAATCAACGGTCTCAGTCTGTACCGCATCTAGAATGAGATCAATGACCGTGAATCATCCCGCAAAAAATCAACGGTGTGGAGAGCTTCACTTGAGGAATAGGAAACATATCAAAATTTCACTCTCGTATCCCACATTCCGCATGCCACATTCCACATCCTACATCCCGCATGCGGAATGACCATTGCGGAGATCAAAATTGCAGAAATAAAAAATTACCGTAAGTCATTTCTGCATCTTGCATCCCCCAAATTGCGGAAAGCAGATTTCGCCAAATGACATTTCCACATCCCTCATCCCACAAGTTGTAGAAAGGAAATTGTGGAAAGCAAATTTCACCAAACGTCATTTCCGCATCCTGCAAGTTACGAAAGGAAAAATCTGTGGAAATTCGATCTACTCATGAAACTTCTAAGTATACAACTGATTTCCAACATCGATTCCATCATCAATCCGTTTGATCTAACTTCATAACAACTTAGAAAATTCATTGAATTAATTACACACATAGATGCATCATTCATGAAATATACAGTGGAAACAAAACACATTTCATTCAAACATTCATCATTTCATACTAATTTATAGACAAGTACAGTTGCAGGGATTGAAACACAAGAGATACTTATCTTTGTTAGAAGCTTGTCCCGCAACCTGCTATGTTGTTGCAATGTTCCACCCAACCATAGGAAAATGTGCTCATCAATCTCTCAACAACACTACCACCCCCAAGCTGGGCATGATTTTCCAAAGGAATAAGGAACACTAGCATACTTCCCCATAGCCAAGGATACAATAAAACTCAGCCAAACCAACATAGTTGGATTTATCAGGATTACACACGCAGTGATTTACACATAGCAAAAGTTTATACAAGTCACAGCCAAGCTAACATATGGGTTTATGAGGCTACCAGCTAAGCCATCCTTCTAGTTGGGTTTATGAGGCTCACGATCAGAGCTAGTCGGTAGGGTGGATCATCCATTTTTTGGTAACAAGTCATATAGAAGCAAGGAAACTATTTACAACCTACATAAGTCCATGTATTCTTTTGTGGTTATATTTTGTTTCAGTAATTAATTGTTTAATAATTATTCAAGAAGGTTAATATGCAAAGGTAATAGAAGAGGTAGATAAATTGTAAATAGATAAATGACTTATTTATTATTCTCAGTTATAATTTTTTTGTGTTACAAATTTTGATAATTTAAATACTGATTATTGTTAAACTCCTAGAAATTATTAATCCACAACCTAAGTAAACAAATAGAAAAAATATAGAAACAACAAAGTAAAATAAATAAATAAATGTTATTTTCCTTGGAATTTGTTTTAACAATGAGCTCAACCACTATAGGGTAGAGCTTAGAAAATACATACTCAATGCTCTAGGAGCAAGCATGGCATTATAGATGGTATCAAAACTACCCGCAAAAACCATGAGAAAACATTATTAGAAAAAATCTATGTATTATAATGTAATAGAATGAATGCAAAGTTGATAGAAATATCATTTTTATTTGCCAAGGCCTTATTATTTTGTTATAAACTATTCACTACATCTAACTCCATACAAATATCTAACATATATTCCCCATATTATACAAAACACATCAAAAGTATTTAAAAAAAGAATATATATAGAATTGCAACTAGAATATTAAAACCTTTCAAAGAAAATAGAGGTTATATATATATATATATATATATAATCCCTCTCTCTCTATATAAAATAAAAATGGTTTACAATGTCATAATAGTTGTTGGCCAAATACTCTCTCCGACCAATTAAAACACCAAGAACAACTCACTACAACAAATAGTAGCGTCACTTTCCATGAACAACCCGGTGTTGTATTTCCCACCGCAACATCAATCATAATCTTGCTGGAGTTAAAAGGCGTGATAAGCTAGACTAGGTATAATAAAAGTTGGCAAAGCCATACTGCCAACAGAACCCACCTACAATTTATGGAGAGCAGATAAGAGCACAATAGGGTCAATCAGATTTGATATAAAACAAGCACAAAGCAATAATCGTCGAGACTTGACCTATTTGAAGAGGCACAAAGCAATAATCATTGAGACTTGACCGATTTGAAGATGACATTGACGATTGGGCAACAGACAATCTTTTGAACATGAAAAAGTTGATTAACTTGTTTATTTATCAGCCAGGTGAATTAAACAACCTAGTCTCATTTTTGTGAAAGAAAGGAATGGAGCAACAGAACAGTATGGGTAGATGATTTCCTTCTCATTATTCAGAGTTGTTTAAATAGGAAACAAAAAACAACAATACTGTGGGTGAATACCACAGTTAGGTAAATATCGTGGGTTACCTAACTCACTAACTTAACCACGGGTGAGATTACTCTCTTCAACACACCCCCTTAATCTCAACTCCCAGTACATCATCAGCACTGTCTATGCCTCAGAGCTCTCTTTAATATACAAATGCAGATGTTCCCAATGGTTTGGTGAACATGTCAGCTAACTGCTCCTTAGAGCCACAAAACAGTAAAGAAATTTGTTTTTCATTGACTAACTCACGAATGAAGTGATAGCGAGTGTCAATGTGTTTGTTTTTTTCTATGAAATACATTATGTTTAGACAACTGTATTGTAGAGTTATTATCACAGAAAATAGAAGTGGGATCTTTTGGAGTGTGTCCCATATCTTTTAATAGTCTTATTAGCCAAGCTGCATGGCAAGCTGCTATGGTGGCTGCTACATATTTTGCTTCTGTAGAAGACATGCTCACAATGGGTTGTTTTTGAGATGCCCAAGAGATCAGATTTGTACCCAAATGGAAATCATAACAAGATGTGCTTTTCCTATCATTAAGACTACCTGCAAAATCATTGTCAGTGTACCCTGTAAGAGTACTGTCTGGTGTATGAGTGTACCAGAGGCAATATCCAAGTGTGACTGCAACATATCTCAGTATTCTTTTTCCAACGTTCCAGAGAGAATCTTTGGGAGACTCCATAAATATGGATATAAGACTGACAACATACATCAAATCAGGTCTAGCTGCAGTCAAATACATTAAACTACCTACCATTTGTTTATAGAGTGTATTGTTTACTGCTGGTTCATCACCATTCTTGGTTAACTTGGTGCCAAGAGCTATAGGGGTTTCTGCTAGTTTACATTTATCCATTCTGAATCTCTACAAAATATCAGTTGTAACACCCCGGTTTTGACCCCGTTGCATTAGATGTATATGATGTGTATATTGTAAATGATCATGGTGTGGAGTTAAAGGCCAAGACCCCACCATTGATTAGTAATGCTATGTTTTGGATTTAAATTGTCATCGACGGCGCATCAGGGTATGCGGCATATATATTATGTTGGTCATCATGTAAATATGCATCTATAATTAATTGAATGAACACAACCAGCTACGATCACGGCAACTAAATCGAAAGGGGCATGATTTTTCCAAGGATAGGGATGTGGGGGAATTTGTCCAAATTTGGCCAATGGGTTGAAAATCCATGTGTCTTCTCATTTTGTTTTATCCCAACCACCTTCAGTTAATAATTTTTGCTGGTAGCTGAGGGAAGTTATGGCAGTTAATTGTTTTGGGAGTGAGGTGGAAGGACTGTCAGTCCATGCCTCCACGCACACTCCACCCATAGTTGACTTCTGAATGGAAAGGAAAAGAAAAAACGCACTCTTCACCCACGCACTAAAATTTCGTGTCCTTCCTGTTGTTTGTTCACCCACGGGCAAAAACGGAGCTGTTTTTCCTCACGCAGGACCTCCATTGTCTGTTCCTTTCCTCACTGGGTTGGATTGCTTCCTCATGCATAGGAAGTTTCCTGGTTTCCAGCTGATACAGCGAGCTGAGAGCTGTGTGTTTTCACCCACGATTTCCTGAAAGGAGCCATTCACGTCCTCAGCTGTATGTTCTCCTTACATACCGGTATGGTTGTGTAAATTTTGTCATTTTAATGTTGAGATTGGAACTATTGTTCTCCCCCCCCCATGTTTATTGTTTAGTTGGGACTGTGTAATTCGATTATTGGGAGTCGTTTTGGCCACGAAAGGGCCAAGAACGACTCAGAAATCATTTTCCCTATTAAGCTGTGACAGCTAAATTAATTGCCGGAGTGCAACGTTTGGTCTTCGGACTGTGAGAGGAGCAGAGATGTTGGCTTAGATTTGTTTGATAAACCTGGTGGCTGGAAACCACACAGACAGAGCTAGAGGGTTGGCCTTCTTCTCCATCACCCCTGAATAGCACTTGAAGGGAATGCAGGGCCTGAGGGACTGTGTAGCAGAGAAGGGACTGATTCCTTGTGTTGGGTGTGTTTGGGTATTTTAGAGGTCAGGCTAGTTCTGGTGTAGGTGTTCTTGGCTCTGTAATGAGCTCACCAGCTTAGCAATTTTCCTTCTCCAGCTCCTTAATGGCCTGATAAACCCAACTGTGTTGGCCTGGATGTGTTTTGTATATCCCTGGCTATGTGTAAGCCTGCTAGTTCCCTTATTCCTTGGAGAATCATGCCTAGCTTGGGGGTGGCAGCACTGCTGAGAGATTAAGGAGCACGCTGGCCTATGGTTGGGTGGAACATTGCAACAACGTAGCTAGTTGTGGATCAAGTTCATCATAAGATAAGTGATTTTATCCATTTTACTTCTGCAATCTTAATTTTTGTTAATGAAATTGATGAACATGTTAAATGAATACATGCATGTATGAATGCTGTTGTTTCCGCTGTGTATGAGGATTAAATTGCATTTGTGCATGATAAACAATCCTGTGTGCATATTTTAGTTCAATTTTTGTTTAAGCATTCTGTTTCAGAAATTTTCCACTTGTGCATGTTCATGGGGCTCTTAGCCCGGGTGGGTTTGAAGCTTGTTTTCGCGTCCTCTTTGCCGGTCAGAGGCATGGGGACATGACAGTATGGTATGAGAGCTCCGGGTTGCAACAATGGGCCTCTATGGGCCAAGAAGATGCAGTGATAGAAGGTAGAATTACCTTCTCTGTTTGGCAGAGCAGCAGAAAGTTTCAAAAAAATCGCTTAAGTGTTTGAACCGTCGGAAGGATTGGCAGAATTGAATTCCGCTGTAGTGGAAGGTTTAACATTTTTCCATCCGCCGTTGCGAACGGGGAAGCGATTCCGCATCCGACGTGAAAGTCATCCGACCACCGAAGCCGAAGGTTTAAAATTTTTGTTGAAATGTTGAGCAGTCGGAAGAACCATAAGTAAAGCTTCCGCCGTTGCGGAAGGGTTGGATAAGTAAAGCTTCCGCCGTTGTGGAAGGGTTGGAGAAGTCAAAACTTCCGCTGTTGTGGAAGAGTTAGAAGTTTTCCCATCCGTCGTTGCGGCTGTAGAAAGGTTTTGGTCGCCGATTCTATGGAAGAAGGAAGGGTCCGGGCATCCGCTGTTGTGGAAGCCAAAGTCATTTGGCTTCTGATGTCAGAAGTCAGCCGATGCCCGACGTTGATATTTCTCCAAGTAAGAGCGGACGTCGGAAGGATTCAGAATTTTGTGAGCCACCGTTGCGGAAGCCAAAGTCATTTGGTTTCCGATGTCAAAAGTCTACCGACGTCCGACGTTCATGTGCCAAATCGGAAGGGAAAGTGTTCCGGGAGCCGATTCGACGGAAGAAAGAATGGAAAGAGGAGCTGATTCTGCGGAAGGAAGAATGGTTTCGGGAGCTGATTCAGCGGAAGGAATAGTGGAATGAGATCCGATTCTATGCAAGGGGAAAATTTGAGTTTTCCATGACATTTTTCCAGCAGATTTTAATTGTTTTCAGAGGGATTTTTCAATTGTTTTTGGAGGCAAGCCCCCTTGACCCCCGTTGTCCCCCTCAGATAGACATTCTTGGATGAAGAAAATTTTGTGTGGTTGGGCATTTGTAATTTTATGATTATTCCAAGAAAAAGTAAGTGATTATGATTTATATCAATGTTATGCATCTAACAATTGTGTTGTTATTAACACGTTTGTAGAATCATAGTTACCCTCAAGGGCAGTATTCCAGGTAGTGCGGTTTGGTAAGTAAGTTGCGGTTTAGTTATGAGAACCCATGATGGGTATGATGCTTTGGATTCCTATGAGCGAGCGGAAAATGCCATGGGAGAAAATGTCTGTAATAGAAATGATGACATTAAGTCTAATGGAAGGAGATTCCAAGAAACCCCATCAGATGTTGCAGCTACCATGAGGAGCTTGATTAAAGCCCAGGAAGAGCAGCATCAGGTGAATGCTGTAATGTTGCAGAGTTTGACAAACTTGCAAAGGAAGATAGATTCTGGACGAGGTACAACAAGACTGGAAGGCAGTAAGAGCAGTACTAGGAGAAGGAGAAGAACTTCTAGTGGAACATCTGATTCTGAAGAATCTAGTGGGGATTCCAGTTCTTCTTCTCATAAAAGAAAAAGAAAGAGACACCACAAGGATCGCACTCGAGATGAATTCAAGAAAGATAAACCTCCTACATTTGATGGTGAAGTAAGGACTGGACAGGAAGCTGAAGCTTGGCTTCTTGGGATAAAGAAGTACTTTCAAGTGCATGACTATTCAGGAAATATGAAGGCAAGAGTTGCCATATTCAATCTGAATGGAAGAGCATCCGTTTGGTGGGAACACTTCAAGCAAGTAAAAAGGATTAGCGAAAGAAGACTTAAGTGGAAACAGTTTAAGAAGTATTTCAAGCAGAAATATCTATCTGACAGGTATTATGATGACAAGATTAAGGAGTTCCATGAGCTGAGATTGGGACAGAAGACCATGGAAGAATATGCAAATAAGTTTTTGGAGTTGTTGAGGTATGTCTGGTACATCAGAGATGAAAAGGTAAAGGTCCAACATTTTCTGAGTGGATTACCTCAGTCTTACAAAGATAGGATTGAGTTTTATGAACCTAGAACTCTTGAAGAAGCAATAAGGAAGGTTAAGTATTGCTATGAGCAAAGCAAGGGTAAGACGGATTACCATAAGGCATGGAAGGACAAGAAGAACGAGAAGTTTGACCAAAGAAAGAAAGGTTTCAAACCTTCCAGCTTCAGGAATCAGCAGAAGCAGCCATCCCAAGCTGCGAGTAAGCCAGTTGGAGTGACAGGAGAAAAGCCTAAAGATCCACAATAGAATAGAGGGCCACTTCAATGTTGGAAATGTGGAGGACCCCACATGTGCAGGATTGTCCACTCGAGAATGAGAGTGCAAGGCCAGCTTATAACATTCAAGAAGCAGAAACAGTGGGTCAAGTAGCAAGGGCAGTCCCTAGGATCTATGCAGCACTGGAGGACCATCAGGTAGATCACCAGTCAGCTGTGGTTGAAGTAGCAGGTAAGATTGTTGAGCAATCTGTTTCTATTCTAATTGACCCTGGTTCTACTCACAGTTACCTTACTCCTAGAGTAGTGGAGACTTGTGCTTTTAAGAGAGTAAGGCATAGGAAGTCTTGGTTAGTTCAGCTAGCCACTGGAACTAAGAGAAAGGTCAGTGAAGTGGTAGAGAAGTGTCCATTGGTCATGAATGGATTGGTCACTTGTGTAGATCTGAATGTTCTACTGCTTGGTTCCTATGACGTTCTCATTGGGATGGATTGGTTAGAAGCTCACAGGGTGAAGCTTGACTATTACAATAAGAATTTTGAATGTATGAATGAAGAAGGGAACCCCATTGTTGTGAAAGGTATCCCAAAAGTGATTTCAGTACGGCAGGTTTCAGCAATGCAGTTAAAGAAGTTCTGTAGGAAGGGTTGCCTGTTGTATGCAGCTCAGATTTTGGAGGAAATGAGAGATGAAACCGCTAGGTTGGAGGACTATCAGGTGATACAGGAATTCAGGGATGTGTTTCCTGATGAGATTCCAGGGCTTCCTCCAAAGCGGGACATCGATTTCACATCTGAACTTGTGCCAGGAGCAGCACCAGTGTCCAAGGCACCCTACAGGATGAGTACACCGGAAATGCTAGAGTTGAAAATGTAGCTGCAAGAGCTGTTGGAAAAGAAGTATATTCGGCCGAGTGTGTCTCCTTGGGGAGCACCAGTTCTGTTTGTCAAGAAGAAAGATGGTACACTCAGGTTATGTATTGATTACAGGTAATTGAACAAGGTTACTGTGAAGAATAAATATCCTTTGCCTAGGATTGATGACCTCTTTGGTCAAATGAGAGGAGCAAGGGTATTTTCCAAGATTGACTTGAGGTCTGGTTACCATCAGGTAAGGATCAAGGACGAAGACATTCATAAGACAGCCTTTAGGACAAGGTATGGGCATTATGAGTTTGTAGTGGTACCATTTGGTCTCACAAATGCACCAGCTACATTTATGTGCCTTATGAATAGCGTCTTCAGCAGGTATTTGGACAAGTTTGTTCTTGTTTTCCTTGATGACATTCTTGTTTATTCCAAGAATGAGAAGGAGCATGAAGAGCATTTGAAATTGACATTGCAATTGCTTAGGGAGCACCAGCTGTATGTGAAACTAAGCAAGTGTGACTTCTATGGAGATAGAATTCAGTATTTGGGTCACATTATTTCAGAAGAGGGTATATCTGTGGACCCTGAAAAGATTGAAGCCATTATGAATTGGCCTACACCAAGGAATGTGACAGATGTAAGATCTTTCATGGGACTTGCAGGATATTACAGGAGATTCATTGAGGGATTCTCCAAAGTTGCACATGCCATCACTTCTTTTCAAAAGAAGGGAATGAAGTTCGAATGGACATCGAGGTGTGAAGAAAGCTTCCAGAGGTTGAAGAACCTTCTCACCAGTGCACTAGTATTGAAGATTGCAGATCCAGAGGAAGATTTTGTGGTGTGTACCGATGCACGCGCACAAGGGCTTGGAGGAGTCCTTATGCAGGACAACAACGTGATATGTTATGAGTCAAGAAAGCTGAAGGAACATGAGAAGAACTATGCCACTCCTGATCTAGAACTTACAGCCATAGTACATGCTCTCAAGATGTGGAGACATTACTTGATGGGTAGGATATTTGAGCTCAGAACAGACCATTGTGGTTTGAAGTATCTATTTGATCAGCCTACATTGAATGCTAGGCAAGCAAGATGGCTGGAATTTTTATGTGAGTTTGATTTCGAGATCAAGCACATAAAGGGAAAGGAAAATAAGGTAGCTGATGCACTCAGCAGGAAAATGCAAGAAATGCATGTGGCATCTCTTAGTATTTGCCAATCAGATTTGAGGCAGCAGATTACTAGTCATGTTGCTGGAGATGAATTGTATGAGCAGGTAAAAGACAAATTGCAACAACAAAGCCTTGAGAAGAGGTACAAAGGATATAAATTGGAAGAAGATGGACTTCTCACTTTTAAAGGCAGAATTTATATTCCGAATGTAGCATATTTAAGGAGAGTTGTTATGGATGAAATCCATCAAGCTCCGTATTCTGGTCACCCAGGATATCTGAAGACAATTGCTACAGCTAGAAAGCAGTACTTTTGGCCAGGTATGAAAAAGGATATGGCTGAATACATTTCAAGGTGTATGAAATGTCAATAGGTAAAGGTTGAGCATCAACACCCAGCAGGTCTGTTGCAGCCTTTGCCAGTTCCAGAGTGGAAATGGGAAGTTATTTCCATGGATTTTATTACAGGATTGCCGATGACTTGGAGACAACATGATTCTATCATGGTTGTGGTAGACAAGTTGACTAAGGCAGCATATTTTATACCAGTTAAGTCTACGTATGAGGCTGGTGACATTGCCAAGATCTTCATGAAGGAGGTATTCAAATTGCATGGATTTCCTAAGGCAATAGTCTCTGACAGAGATGTCAAGTTCACTTCCAACTTTTGGAAAGGGTTGTTTGCAGATTTGGGTACAAAGCTAAACTTCAGCACTGCATACCATCCTCAGACAGATGGGCAGACCGAGAGATTTAATCAGGTGCTTGAAGATATGCTTCGCATGTATGCGATGGACAAACCAACCAAGTGGGAAGATTACTTGCACTTGGTAGAGTTTGCTTATAACAATGGACATCAGGCACCCTTGGGGATGAGTCCGTATGAAGCTTTGTATGGAAGAAGGTGTAGGACACCAGTGACTTCGGATAATCCAGTGAACAGGATTGTGCTTGGGCCGAGATTGCTCAAGGAGATGGAGCAAGAGGTCATAAATATCAAGCAGAAGTTGAAAGCAGCACAGGACAGACAGAAAAGCTATGCAGATAAGCATAGGATGAACAGGGAGTTCAGTGTTGGGGATCATGTCTACCTCAGAGTGAGGGCAAGGAAGAGTTCCTTGAAGCTTGGTAGTTGTGCCAAGTTGTCACCAAGATATTGTGGGCCGTTTGAAGTGCTTGAAAGAATAGGGCCAGTTTCATATAGACTTGCATTGCCTGCTAGCACTAGAGCTCATAATGTTTTTCATGTTTCTTTGCTTAAGAGATATGTACATGATCCTAACCATGTGATAAATTGGGATGTGATTCAGGTGGAACCCGAGGGAGAGTTCCGAATCGAGCCAATGCGCATCCTCGACAGGAAGGTCACAATGCTCCGGAACCGAGCCATAGTTCAGGTAAAGGTGCAATGGAAGCACTTCGGACCTGAAGAGGCTACATGGGAGCTGGAGGATGCCATGCGATTGGCACATCCATTTTTGTTCAATTCTGTGGAACACTGAGGCGATGCCAGTGTAGCATTTTGTTCAAATTTTGTAAAGCACTGAGGACAGTGCTATTAAAGGGGGAGGGGAATGTAACACTCCGGTTTTGACCCCGTTGCATTAGATCTATATGATGTGTATATTGTAAATGATCATGGTGTGGAGTTAAAGGCCAAGAACCCACCATTGATCAGTAACGCTATGTTTTGGATTTAAATTGTCACCGATGGTGCATCGGGGCATGCGACATATATATTATGTTGGTCATCATGTAAATATGCATCTATAATTAATTGAATGAACACAACTAGCTACGATCGCGGCAACTAAATCGAAAGGGGCATGATTTTTCCAAGGATAGGGATGTGGGGGAATTTGTCCAAATTTGGCCAATAGGTTGAAAATCCATGTGTCTTCTCATTTTGTTTTATCCCAACCACCTTCAGTTAATAATTTTTGCTGGTAGCTGAGGGAAGTTATGGCAGTTAATTGTTTTGGGAGTGAGGTGGCAGGACTGTCAGTCCCTGCCTCCATGCACACTCCACCCATAGTTGACTTCTGAATGGAAAGGAAAAAAAAACACACTCTTCACCCACGCATTGAAATTTCGTGTCCTTCCTGTTGTTTGTTCACCCACGGGCAAAAACGGAGCTGTTTTTCCTCACGCAGGACCCCCATTGTCTGTTCCTTTCCTCACTAGGTCGGATTGCTTCCTCACGCACAGGAATTTTCCTGGTTTCCAGCTGATACAGCGAGCTGAGAGCTGTGCGTTTTCACCCACGATTTCCTGAAAGGATCCATTCACGTCCTCAGCTGTATGTTCTCCTTACAGACCGGTATGGTTGTGTAATTTTCATCATTTTAATGCTGAGATTGGAACTATTGTTCTTCCCCCCCCATGTTTACTGTTTAGTTGGGACTGTGTAATTCGATTATTGGGAGTCGTTTTGGCCACGAAAGGGCCAAGAACAACTCAGAAATCGTTTTCCCTGTTAAGCTGTGACAGCTAAATTAATTGTCGGAGTGCAATGTTTGGTCTTCGGACTGTGAGAGGAGTAGAGATGTTGGATTAGATTTGCTTGATAAACTTGGTGGCTGGAAACCACACAGACAGAGCTAGAGGGCTGGCCTTCTTCTCCATCACCCCTGAATAGCACTAGAAGGGAATGCAGGGCCTGAGGGACTGTGTAGCAGAGAAGGGACCGATTCCTCGTGTTGGGTGTGTTTGGGTGTTTTAGAGGTTAGGCTAGTTCTGGTGTAGGTGTTCTTGGCTCTGTAATGAGCTCACCAGCTTAGCAATTTGTCTTCTCCAGCTCCTTAATGGCCTGATAAACCCAACTGTATTGGCTTGGATGTGTTTTGTATATCCCTGGCTATGTGTAAGCCTGCTAGTTCCCTTTTTCCTTGGAGAATCATGCCCAGCTCAGGGGTGGCAGCGCTGCTGAGAGATTAAGGAGCACGCTGGCCTATGGTTGGGTGGAACGTTGCAGCGACGTAGCTGGTTGTGGATCAAGTTCATCATAAGATAAGTGATTTTATCCATTTTACTTCTGCAGTCTTAATTTTTGTTAATGAAATTGATGAACATGTTAAATGAATACATGCATGTATGAATGCTGTTGTTTCCACTGTGTATGAGGATTAAATTGCATTTGTGCATGATAAACAATCCTGTGTGCATATTTTAGTTCAATTTTTGTTTAAGCATTCTATTTCAGAAATTTTACACCTGTGCATGTTCATGGGGCTCTTAGCCCGCGTGGGTTTCAAGCTTGTTTTCGCGTCCTCTTTGCCGGTCGGAGGCATGGGGACGTGACGTTAGTAGCATACTTATGCTGGCAAATAAAAATACCTTTAAATCAGTTTGAGGAACTTCCAGGCCAAGGAAGTACTTCATCAGTCATAGATTAGTGATTTCAAATTCTTTTTTCATGACTATCTAGAAATCTTCAATCATCAAATTACTAGTGTAAATCATGTCATCAACATAAAGACATACCATCAATATTTTACCTTGCTCTATTTTGACATATAGAGTGGGCTCATTGCTGCTTCTATTGAAACCATTGTTGATGAGGTAGGAGTCAATCCTACTCTACCAAGCTCGTGGATCTTGTTTTTTATCATACAAGGCCTTTTTCAGCTTATACACTTTGTCTTCATGACCCTTGACAGCATAACCATGTGGCTGGTCTACATAAACTTCTTCATCAAGAATGCCATTAAGAAAGGTAGATTTCACATCCATTTGATACACGGGCCATTGATTTTGTGTTGCAATGGCAAATACAGCTCTGATGGTATCCATCCATGCTATAGGAGACCTTTGGCAACCAACCTTGCCTTGTGCTTTTCAAGTTCTCCTTTTTCATTCAATTTGGTCTTATAGACCCATTTGACTCCAATACTGATTTTATTTGCAGGGATGTCAACAAGATCCCAAGTCTGATTTTTCTCTATTGCATCAATCTCTTCATTCATGGATTTTACCTACTATGCATCCTTCACTGCTTCATTAAAAGATGTGGGCCAACAGGAGAAGAGAGCAAATTGAAGTTGGTCATCTAGAATTGGAGTCTGTTCATATAACTCTCTCAAGCTTTTGGTTTTCCGGTTCTGTGGTGGACCATCTGCTGCATCATCTTACTGTTGTACTTCCAATCTTGGAAGTCTGATAGGTAGATCTGGCTGATATGAGTGATCTTCATGTTGTATGTCTGAAGGATCACTCCAGCATTTTTCTTCAATGAACTTTATGTCTCTGCTCACCACGAGGTGCTTGGCGACAGGATTATATAGCTTGTATGCCTTGTGCTGTTCACTATAACGAGTGAAAATGCAGCACTCACTTTTCTTGTCTAACTTTCTTCTGAGTTCATCAGGTATATGTGCAAAGGCAACAGAACCAAAGATTCTAAGATTCTAAGATGGAGTGGCACTAAGACTAGTGTCTCACATCTTAGAATCTTTGGTTCTGTTGCCTTTGCGCATATACCTGATGAACTCAGAAGAAAGTTAGACAAGAAAAGTGAGCACTGCATTTTCACTCGTTATAGTGAACAACACAAGGCATACAAGCTATATAATCCTGTCACCAAGCAGCTTGTGGTGAGCAGAGATGTAAAGTTCATTGAAGACAAATGCTGGAGTGATCCTTCAGACATACAACATGAAGATCACTCATATCAGCCAGATCTACCTATCAGACTTCCAAGATTGGAAGTACAGCAGCAAGATGATGCAACAGATGGTCCGCCACAGAACCGAAAAACCAAAAGGAGAGCTATATGAACAGACTCCAATTCTAGACGAGCAACTTCAATTTTCTGTCTTCTCCTCTCAGCCCACATCTTTTAATGAAGCAGTGAAGGATGCACAGTGGATAAAAGCCATGAATGAAGAAATTGATGCAATAGAGAAAAATCAAACTTGGGATCTTGTTGACATCCCTGCAAACAAAACTAGTATTGGAGTCAAATGGGTCTATAAGACCAAATTGAATGAAAAAGGAACCAGTAGTGGCACACGATTGCCTTCTCATTATTCAGAGCTCTTTAAATAGGAAACAGAAAACAACAATACTATGCGTGAATACCACAGTTAGGTAAATACGTGGGTTACCTAACTCACTAACTTAACCACGCGTGAGATTACTCTCTTCAACAGTTTTCATTTTTCTTTCTTTTTTTCTCTCCAAAATCTGTAGGCCCAACCTGCCTTTAGGTACCCTTTTATAAACCCACCCAGATTCGAGGTACAATATTACCCAATGAAGAATTAAAAGGCATCCACAAATTCTTTCTATATACTAGGATATGCTGGTCTATTATGAGAGCGGAGATCCCATATGATGGCGTAATTACGTCTAAAAATAAAGCATGGGGGCCAGCACCATTGTCGATTGACCTTCCCATCCATCCGGCCTACTACTCTTTATTTTATCAAAACCCTAAGCCCTCTTTATTTTATCAAAACCCTAAGCCCTTATAGCTGTGGTTGCTGAGAATTACATTTTTTTCTCTCTAAAATCTGATTGAGAGATATCTCTTGACGCCTCGCTTCGTCTGCATGAGGACACTTGGATACCACCATGGGAGAGGAGCGTTGGACCAACATCTTGATTGATAGCGCATCATACTGGAGGAGGTCATGCAAGAAAACCCTGGTGATTTCTTCATCTCGAGGGATGGCAATATATATACGAGAAGCAATAGAGAGACGTTATCATAGAAGATAAATATATTTGTCTTCCCTTTCAGTTCTTTAGAAATCCCTTCTATCCTGCCTTTTGTTGTCCGAACCAGATGACCCATCGATAGCTGAAGATGAACAAAAATTTAATAATAATAATGGGAAATGGCGTGATAACCTAAATTAATCCCTATTCTAAAAGAATAAAACAAATGGAATCAACATAATCCATTGAAGCTTGAGCGTCAATATTCCAACAACACATGGAGACGAAAATGGAAGAACGAAAACATGGGTTTTCGTTCCATTCCCAGTCTTATGCCAAACGTTGAGTGATCGAATTCCGTGTTCGAGAATCGGCGGTGGTAACGAGGAGAGACGGCGGGTAAGATAGCAATGCCAAATGTGTGTTTACATCCTCATCATGTTCGACATAAACCATATGATAGATCCAAATCTACCATCATAGAACAAAGAACAAAGGAAAGGATGGACGGAAGAACTATAAGGGGGAGGGAATTAGGAGATATAACTATTGCCAAAGACCAAGAAGGATGAGAAATGGGGCAAAAAGTAAACGATGTATCAAGATCTGAGATTAAAGCAGAGATGGGGGTCTTCTTATATAGATGGAATGGTTATAATAAATTAAGAAGCAGGCAGGTGGTCACAAGCGAGCAGTCGTTGTTTGGAGAGTTTACTGTGTGATGCTGGAGATGATAGAAAGTATGTGCAATAGATATATTAGTTGTTGCTGCTGCTGGTAAAGAACAAGTGCCCCTCTTAATCCCAAGACGTAATCCGCCCACGAACCCCGATGCCATGAAATCCCACAAGTGTGATCAATGCACAATATGTTCAAACCCTGCACATCTATATTGCGGATGAACTTCCAAAAAAAAATATAACTGGGAAGTATAACCCAACATCTAAATAGAAACCAGATTTAAAAAAAAACTAGGAAGTATAACCCAACATGTAAATTGAAACCAGATTTAAAAAATATATATAATAACGAGGAAGTATACGAATGGTTCCCATATTAGGATGGACTACTCCTTATTCAATGCTTTCTTCGATGGAGCATCTACAGGGAAACCCGGCGACATAGTTAAACACTTTTCCAAAAAGGAAAAGGAAAGATTCACGAAGATTCAAAACCTGGAAGTCTCATAGATTAATCACCTCGTCCAAAACCCTGTAACGCTAAATCATTGCCACAAGGTTGAGAGCTTGCGCTCTGCCAAACTGAGCTAGATGGGCTTACTCGTTGAGAACCTTTGCACTTCCACCCAAGGGATGGACAACAAAGCCAAGACCATAGCTGAAGCTTAATAGCATAGAAATCCTTGCGTACTTTCCTGCTCCAAGTCGCCGCAGAACTGTTATAGAGCAGAGGTCCTCCAAAACGAAGAGATAAATGAGCGGAAGCTAGGGTTTGACCCTATTTTAGGGTTTTTTTTCATTGCATGGCGGTGGAGTACCGTGAGGGGCAGTGTGGCCTTCATGCGCGGGGAGTAGGCTAGAGTAGTATTAGGGTAGACCATATGAATTTTGTTAAAATTTTATCAATTGTTTTAAGTTTGAATTTAATTACTTAGCTAAATTGCCACCGTAAAATAATTAATTTTAGCTAAAGTCAATGGTTCAAGTTTATTTAATCTTTAATTTATAATCAATAATTGATAGTTGAATGATTTAAATAAAATGCTAATTAATTAGTTAGTGTAATTTTGATTAACTAATTAAGGTTAACTAACTACTAGTATAAGGCTTGAATTGTAATTAACATAAATAAGGTTAAGTAGAAGATTAAAAAAATTAGATATAGGTTACTAGAAAGTATATGGCAACTTATAATAAAATATTATAGGGTTAGAGTTCAAGAAAATACCAAGATAGGACCATTTAAACGATCTACCACACAAACATTAAATAGTACTAGGTGGCCTCAAGATGGCCTCATCGAAACACCCTGAACTATAGCTCTTTTTATAAAATACACAATTTAAGACTCCACTAGCACACCTTTTAGAAGCGAACAATACGATGTTCATTTTTAGGACACGAGATCAATCATGGTTAGAACAAGCACTCGTTGAGGACGAGGTTGAGGCCAACCATTGTCACCACGACAACCGTCACCACAAGCATCGTCCCCGACATCGCCAAGGACAACCTCCACTCCCGAGATGGAGGTCATATTGAGGTCCTTGAAACCATCATGGCCACATTGAACATGTAGTCGAAGAGGGCCATAGAGGTCGAAACCACGTAGGTGAGGCGAAAAAACTCTGAGAGGAATAGGGCCCGAGGTAGGAATTGCTTCAAGATATTTCGAGAGAGCTATAGAAGATAAAAATTACTGAGTTTTCCGGACGACGAAGCTATAAGCATGCCGAAACATGGCTCGAGGGCATGAAGAGATGTTTCACACTAAATGAGTATACATGCAGTTCCAAGGCTATAATGGCCATATTTAAGCTAAAGGGTGATGCCCTAAATTTGCATCTTACCCCTTCGACTGTTTCATGGGAATTATTTGAGGAGAGGTTCAACATGAAGTATCTTCCAACTTATTGTAGGGAACAATAGGTAGGTGCCTTTCATGCTTTGGTACACAGAAACATGACTATGGAAGAGTATGAAGCTAGATTCATAGAGCTAGTAAAGTATGTTCCATACTTGGAATCTGATGATTGACAAGCAGAGTGTTTTGTGTATGGGCTCAACTACAAGATCGGGGCCGCAGTACAAATGTGGAAACCAACTTCACTTTAAATAATCATGATTACTAGTTAAACCATACAACTATTCAAGGTTAATGTTTGTCAATGATATTTCATATTGACAATACTTCTCGTAATTGTTTATTACGATGTCTACATACAATTAACAAATATTTTTGTTGGCTTATTCTTACACATTCCCGAACAACTAAACATCCATTATCTGAATTGATCAATGCGCAATTATCAAGTTTCTTACTACTTATATGATTATCCGACATGTTACGTATTTGTATATTGATAATAGCATGCATGTGCAAGGTGTGCATGCATGGCTAGTATATGCAGATGTTGAAAATATACTATAACATACCGCATAAATTCTAACTTATACTAATAATCTTTCACGCAAATAGGACAAGTATACATATATAATATAATTGCTTTAACATTCTCATTTATTTAATAGTTACTCCCTTTTATGATTTCCTATCTTACCTTTATGTTATTATTAACCGTTCAAATAAGATGGAGCTACCTACCATCACTAATTTGGTATGATAAAATTTCCAACCCTCAACAATACTAACTAACATATCCTCCCATCCTAAACTACGTCTGCATCCTCCATTTCCTTCCTCTGCTAGTAAAAAGTGGATGCCAGCTATATTGACCCGGCCACATAGAACCTAAGAGTGGTAGTGTCGGCTAACTAGCAAGCCTAGCCTCTCCTAGGAGGCATCCGACCATCATCATCAAAACAACTTGGGGAGTGTTTCTTAGCACTTCCCTCTCTCGACCCTGGATATCATAGTGACATAGGGTGGGAAATACATCCATCCCTCTCAACATACTAGGTCTATACCGTGTCGAACCATAATGTGCTACTATCAAGATTAATGGAATGTGTCATTGTACCGTCGCTTTGGTAATTAAGGCTCTCTGCAAGATATGTACTACATCACAATTCATATCATGTACCTGACTATTACATAGCCCTTGTACCCTATAGGTTATCACTTTGCAAACATACATTCATGACAATATTAAATCAATAGTTGGTCCATATTATCAACATTCTTTCCTTTCATTGTATAAAATCATTAAAATGATCATATCATGGGTGGGTATCCATGTAACACATCATACATATCACATCATATCAAGAATGACAATCAAACATAATTTTTTGTTATAAAATAAAATAATCCGATGATAACTACAACATAGTAATCACATAAGCATAGTAACATCATAACATCATAAAAGCATAGAAAATGATAACAACATAACATCATAATATAGCATTCTCATAAGCATAGAAAATGATAACATCATAATAAAAGCATCATAGTAGCAACATATAATGAGGTCTAACATGGGAAAATATAGTTTACTCAGTCTATCTGAGTCCAATAGATAATAAGCAAATACAGTGTAATAAGTCTGAATGATAGACATGCCTAGTCAAAATATGGGGCGTTACAGAAGTGGATCCGCAGAGCATGGAAGAGTCATTGGAAAACAAAATTGCAACATTGTCATGCAAGCATTAGCATCCCTGGGCATCTTTAGGAAAATGATTCAATAATGAGTTAAGTCACCTAGCAATTTCTCCATGGGAAGAACAATCTCCTAGTCCCATGTTGCAAGGAGTACCTCTTGTCTAGGTAACAATTTATTCCTGCCCATAAGTGGTCCTGGGATGGGAAACATCTCAGTAATGCCTCAAAAAATCTAGGAGATGATTTCCTCTTGCATTTTCTTAAATGTATTTTGATTCTCTTTTATGTAACGATCTTTCCAAAAAAATTTCGTGCAGAGGCACACGGAATTTTCTTTGTTTGGTAATTTGATTGGTGGACTATAAAATATTTCATATTCAAATTTTGACCATTTTATTAGAGAGGAACTGATATTTTGTGGTCAATGTTTGTTTGTGATCCTATTTCTAGGATAAACTTCTAAAATCTTTGAATGGAGCATGCGCCTTGGAGATCAATATCGACCAGCTTACATAAATTGATTTTGCTCCTCTAACAGAAGTCTTTTATTCAATAAATTTATCAGAAGTAGATGCAGTTGATATACTTCACACTTCATGATTTATTATTGCCAATGTTCAAGAAATCATGAATCTGATGCATTGTATTGTCCCTAAACTCCGAACAATTTATTCAAAATATGCTTCTCTTGGAAAAGCTTCTCTTATGTAGGTCACTGGTATTGGTTCTTTCTCTATGACTTCTCAAGTAATACTAATAAAAATCCTAGAATTAGCATCCCATTTAGTGTCCCTTTTTAGTGTAATTTTGTTTTACATTGAGTGGTCAAGCTAGACGCTAAATGAGACACGTCATGGACAAAACTTAAATCATCTCAGAAAACGTCTTTTTTTGCTTCCTAGATAGCATCCTTTATGACGTCCAAAATAGCATCCATATTTTTGCTTCCAGAATAGCGTCCAAATTTGCTTCCTAAACAACGGTTAGTTTTGCTTCCTAAATAACGTCCTATTTTGCTTCCTAGCGAGTGTCCTCTTTTACTTCTTAAATGATGTCCTAGTTAGCACCATATTTGCATCCTTAATAGCACCATGTTAGCATCCAATATTGTAACCATTTTTGCTACCACTTTAGCATCCTATTTTGCACCATGTTTTACTTCCAAATATGTGTCAATTTTCGCTTCCTTTTTTGCATTGTGTTTTGCTACCAAAATGACGCCAAAAATCTCTTATATTGTTGCACCGTATTTTGCTTCCTATGTAGTGCCATGTTTTGCATCCAAATTAATGTCTTTTTTTTCTACCATATCAATGACATGTTTGGCTTCATCATTAGCGCCACGTGTTGCATCATTTTTAATGCCTAGTTTCACATCTTATTTTGCTACCATATCAATGCCATGTTTGGTTTCATCATTAGCGCCACATGGTGCATCCTTTTTAATGCCTAGTTTCACATCTCTCATTTTTTGGTCAGTAATTTAGTCATTTTTCATAATTTTATATATGAATTTTGGTCATTTTGTTTGGTCACTTATCTCTTATTTTTTTGTTACTAATTTAGTTGTTTTTAACTGATATTGTAATATCATTAGGGCATGGAGGAATCGAACCACCAACCACATGCTTATAAGGCAGATGCTCTTCCATTGAGCTAGAATCCTTTAAGAATTTGAGAACCTAACTTGCAGAGTCCTATATAATGGTAAAAAGGATAAATCACAACTTTGAGTATTTAATGGTCGAGAAAGGATGATAGATTGTATAAGTTCGCAATATATGATCAAGTGGGTTATGAAATCCATAAACCTTTTATAGGAATTTTGAACAAAACACAAGAAATTGGCTTAATAGGATTCCAAAAATCACTATTCCCTAGCAAACGTAAGTGTACCACGATATGAGACCTATCAACAACAATTATCTTAGTGTGGATGCAAAGGAGATAGTAGATAAGCATGATCATCCTGGAACCATGTATAAGTGGAGCAATAAGGATGGTGTAGATGATATTGTAATATTTATTTCTTTCAATGTATCAAGTTTGGATCACATGTGCTAAATATAAATAACCAAAAGATCCTTGACCCTTGACTTCTTTGGAATTCATACAAAAGACACAAAATCACTCAAGAAACTTTTGATAAGTTAAGCTACAAAGAAGTTTGGACAGAGATTGAAAGCTTATATAGATTTTCCATTTGCTTTATATTCTAGTAAAATTTCCCACATCTTTATCCCTCTCATCCTTTAGAAAAACACAAAGTCAAATTCTTAAATATGGAAAATCTCTATATTTTCATTTGCTTTATATGCTGGTAAAATTTCCCACATATTTACACCTCTCATTCTTCTTGAAACACAAATGTCAAGTGCTGGAATTTGTTTCCAAATCTTACAGCTATTACTCCACAAAGATTCAAACATAAACAATAGCAAGATTACGGTTTCAAAGACCATAAGCTGATACTTATAAGCACCCCAACAACGTTCAATAAAGAACATAAGCATACCCTATCTTTTTTAGTACAAAGTCGATGCTTATGCTTTTTTATTCATCCACACATAAGTCAACACCTTAAATATCTAACAAATATATATTACCAAGACCAGGAGAATGAAAAATCATCTTGTCTCTTTCTAGGACTACAATGCTTCCTCCTATATTTGCAAAGTCATCTAAGATTTTAAACACGAGATGATGACTAAAAGATGTTTACATGTTCTAATTGGACTAGATATTTTATAATACTCCCATGGTTTCTACATCACAATTGCAGAAATCCTTAGCAAAAAATTAACTGGATCTTTCAGGCCAATCTCCTATATATGCACACCCTAGAAAAACCTGTAGAATAGAACAAGACTTCAAATGTAGAAATGAATACTTGAATGTCTTCATTATCTCATCTGTAGAATAGTTGATAGAATCAAATGTAGAAATTAATACTTGAATGTCCCAATTGTCTCATCTGTATGAATAGTTGTCAGAATCAAATGTAGAAATGAGTTCTTCAATATTGTCCCTACTAAGAAAGATTCCAAATAAAAAATTGTTTGGCAAACTCAAATACAAATTATAAGTAGCCCAAAGATGCGACAAAACTTTTACCTGGTCAATTTAGCACTCTGACCTTCTCCCAGTAGCTTTTAAAGCTTCTAGAATATAACCTCTATTGTCAATATAAGATAAAAATTGAAATAAGATCATCCGACTATAGAGAGGCATTATTGGATTTAGAAACCTCGGAGAGATTGTAACCACTTTGGATAACATGGTAGAAAGTTAACACCATTACAAAGATGAGCAAAAAAAATTCCTCCGACTGAATGTCATGGACAGCAAACCTCAATTCAAACACAACATTCAAAACAAACAGATATACAGGGAATGCCACCAAGAGTACTACCACTGCATGGCAAGACTAGCTACTACCATTTAAACCTATTTCACAATATTAGGAAATTGAACTTGATAACAAAGACCACTTTTGCATGTAGCTATCTATAACAAGATGCAAGACTAAGGATATAATGACTGTACTGAGGTACCATTAATACTGAATATGGTTTGGTTGAGGAACAAACATAAAAAGAAAGTATAAAGGAATAAAATTTCTTCTATAAGATGTAATGCCCCGGTTTTGACCCCAGTTACATTAAAAACTTACATGACGTATATATTGTTATTAATCGTGGTGTGGAGCTAAAGGAAAAATCCCCACCATCGATTTGGTCATGTATGTTTCGGCAATAGGGATTGTTGCCAATGGTATATCGTGCTATCCAACACATTATAGTTTTGGCATCATGTAAATATGCACATCAATTAAAATAAACCTACATCCAGCTATGACGGTGCAACGTTGATTTAAAAGGGCATGATTCCTAAGGTTAAGGGGGGGTTGTCCAACTCGTGGGGGTCATTGGGAGTTTGCCATGTGTTGAACACCATTTTAAACTTTTTATGTCTGGGAGGAATTATTCCTGAGTAGTGGTGGGTGTGGCAGGACTGTCAGTCCTTGCCCACGTTCCCACTCCACCAACGGACTCTTCCTCTTCACATCGCTGGGACAAGGAAGCAATCATTCCACACTCACACCACTCTCCCATGATCCCACTCATTCGGAAGTTTTGGTATGGCTCACTCTCACTTAGGGCGGTTCTATTTTTCCTTCCACATCGAGTCATTCCATTCTTCCTTCATTCACGCAGAGAGTCTGACCCTATTTACATTGTCGGGCGATGAAAGGTATATGTGGTTCTTCACTGTGATATTAGCTATGTTCTTTCCTCGGCCTATGAAGAGGATCGATTTACCTTTTGTATTATCGGACTGTGTGTATGTGTGTTACCCTTATATTTTTGTGGTTTGTGTACCTGTTTTTCCCTATCCAAGATTGAGAATCGGACTTCTCTTCCGTTTTCGGGCAGTGTAATGTTCCCATGGCTTAGCCATGAGATCGGTTGTTGTTTTTCCCTTGAAATTATGAATTTTTGTGGTTTTCCCCCACGTTGTTCGTTGCTGTGAATGCAATCATATTTTGTATGCTGCTGAGTTGTTTTGGCCACGCTAGGGCCAAGAACAACTCTGATTGTCTTGTCTGACCTGAGCTATGTTCACCCTTTTCATTTGGGTTGTCAACCTATTATCTTTATTTTCACTATAGAGTTGTGAGCTGTTTGTTTTATTGCGGTATGTAGTGGTTGCTCTTCGGACTGTTGAGAGTAGGACTAGAGGCCGGGTATGCTTGAGAAAATTGGTGTTTGGAGCCATTCAGACAGAGTTAGACTGCTGGCTTTCTTCTCCACAACCCTTGAAAAGTATTGGAAAGGGAAGTTAGGGCCTGAGGGACTGTGAAGCAGATAAAGGACTGATTCTTGTTGATGGGTGTGTGGATGTCTTAGAAGTCTGGTTAAGTCTAGTGTAGGCATCCTTAGCTCTCCATTGAGGTCACCATCTTAGCATTTAGCCTTTCCTACCTCCTTGACGACCTGATAATCCCTACTATGTGGGCTTGGCTGATTTGTGTACCTTGGCTATGTGTAAACCTGCTTTGACCCTTATTCCTTAAGGAATCATGCCCAGCTTGGGTGTGGCAGTGTTGCTGAGAGATTGATGAGCACACTGGCCTATGGTTGGGTGGAACGTTGCAGCGACATAGCTAGTTGCAGGATGAATTCTTTTTAAGATGAGTATTCATGACTATTTCGTCTCTACATTTATATTTACTGATTAATAAATATGATGAACATGTGGTATGCTTGAATGAATGTATGTTTGCTTCCACTATGTATATGAAGGATTATGCATCTTAGTATGTTTTATGTTTTAAGCTTTATATTTCAGCATTATATGCCTATTCATGTTCATGGGGCTATTTGCTTGGAGGTTTTTGATGGTTTGGTAGTGCCCTCCTCACCGGTCAGAGGGTCGAGGATGTTACAGTATGGTATCAGAGCAAAGGTTGTAGCATGGGCCTGAATGGGTCGTGAAGATGTAGTGACAGAGCTTATGTTGTAGAATTTGGGCCTCAGAGGGCCATGAGAAACAATTCATAGGGTGCCTACTACCCAGAAGAAACCAGGAGAAAATGGGTGAATGACATGGAAATTTTCAGATTTTTTTTTTTCGAAGTGCCCGAATTATGGGCTCATCAAAAAACTTAGTGAGAAGTTTTTTCGATGCAGCAGAAGAGCTAGTCTAAAGGTTACTCGATGAGGGACAAAAAGCCTTGGTTTCTGAAAATTTTCTAAGTGCTTGGCCGTCGGCACATCGGAAAACTTAGACAAATGGACCTCTGATGCAGACCCCAGCGGTGACAAAACTAGTTAGACAGATCGATGATGATTAGTTGATTGCATCGTTGATGCTTACTTGATTTTGCATCTGCCATTGCGGCTGGTTAGAGGACTATCCTTCTGACAGATAGAGTCCCTGACCGCCGATGCCGCAGAGGAAAATTGCTTCGATTTTCGATAGGCTTGTGGCTGTGAAAGACACAGAAGGACCATTGGCCGCCATTGTGGAAACCAAGATGACTAGCCACCTGATGCGCAGAGCACCTGACCACAGACACAGTGGAAAATTTCTAAAATTTTTTCTAAGGAACGAGATCATCAATGATCAGAAAAGAATAGTGGTTGGGATCGCTGATGAATAGTTGTTGGGATCGCCGATGCAAGGAAGAAGTTTTAGTCGGAAGGCACTCCAATGCAGGCCACTGGCAGATGGCGAAAGGTGTGAAATTCATTGGAAGTGATCAGCTGACGGTCATCGCAGTGTTGACGCATTTAGGTGGAATGGTTTTCGATAGCACTGGCAGAAGGAAGACGTTGAAAGCACCGAGATGTCGGCAAGAATTAGTGGAAAGAAGAGCCAACATACTCTTTTGCTGATATCGTCAGTGAAGGTTTGATGATGGATCGAGGAATATCAGTTGAAGGCAGAGCTACAACAAGGAATATTAGAGGATGATGGAGCTGAGACATCGGAGGAAATTAGCTGATCGCACAGCCAATGGGGACCCCCGAGGAAAGTTTTTCTAAGTGTTGAAAAATTTCAAGACTTAGCGAAGTTCAAAAGTTGTCGGCGATCGGCAGAAGAAAGAAGAATGAGGCACCGAGGCAACAGCTCCGTTCAGTTGAAGACCACCAAAATGCCTGATTGCTTAGTCGAAAGGATATCTGATAAAGGCCATTGGCATCGGCGAGAGATAGAAGATGAAACCGCCAAAACATCGATGGAAAATAGGTGATGGAGGTGCCAACACGGCGGAAGAATAAAGGAAGTTTTCACCGAAAATTCTTAAGTATAGAAATCGTCGGCAGAATTTAGCCGATTTGATCAACGAAATTTAGAAGTTAAAAGTGCCGATACGTTGACAGAGATCCCTTGAAGACTATTGAAATGGCAAAGAAAATTAGAGGATGAAGGCACCAACGCGGACGAGGAAGAAGAAAATTTTCAAAAAAAATTCTAAGTGTTGAACCCATCGGCAATCGACGGAATTTAGTTGTATTGGTCGCTGATGAACAACGAAAGGAGTTAGTGTTTCATGTGCCCACCATTGCAAAAGTCTAGAGCACTAATATTTTGACAGATAAAGGTTCTGATTGCTGATTCCATAATAGTTGTGCTTCAGATTGTCGATCAAAAATTATTAGTGGATTTCGTCGCCGATGCGCAGTATTAGTCCTTCCGATGACCGAAGGGGTATTAGGGTCTGCAGAACCCGCTGTAAGATCGATGTCCACCATTGCGAAGGCTTAGAGAACTAGCCTTCCGATGGGTAGAGGATCTGATTGCTGACATACTGGCATCACCAATAAAGATCATAAGATTAGATAACCACGGACCCGAAACAGTGGAAAATGTTATCTGTTTGACCACCGAGGGATAGCCTTTGGCATTGCCAATAAAGTCCAGAAGCATATATGAATAGACCACAGATACTGCGGGAAGGGTTAGTTGTATGGCCGCTAATGAACAGTGGAGGAAACTAGTCATTCTGACCGCTGAAATGTTGGAATGTTAGTTGGAAGGAGATCCAATTGGGAAAAATAGATTTTGGGTTTTTCCAGAGGGATTTCTACGTGATTTTTAACTGTTTTTCTATGGATTTTTTAGTAGTTTCAAGGTTGAAAAAGAAGAACATCCTAAGTGGCCGAATTTAGCAATTCAGACAAAGATACAGTTGAGTGTTTTTCCTAAATTTGATGAATATCATCATTTTAGAAGTGGTGTGGTTTTCACACCCAAGGTCAAAATGAAGCATGTGAATAGGCATTGGAAAGCTTATCCAGCAGGGAACAAAGGAGAATCAACAAAATTTGAATGTGGTGCTGCAAAGTAATAGTGATTGCTTGATGAATAAATGTGTTGCTATCAACATGGACAGCAAAACCATAAAGTCAAACCAGCTATTGTGTGGAAAAGGACTTCCATGCAAGGATGAGGGACTTGAAAAGGGAAATTTCCTTAAACCTCGTCTTGCTAATTATGATTACAAGTTTTGTACATAAAATGTATGAGGATAGGCCTTGAATGCATAGGATATTACATGTTGGTAAGAATAGTGAGGATTATACATTTATAATGAGCCACTAATAATAATTATTGCATTGATGTTGGCATTAGTGGAAAAACCAACGACAACATGGACATGGCCGAATATGTTGCTGATGCTGAAAAATGTGACTAGCAACCCTATGGAGAAAGGGAGAAGGCAACAATTCCAGAATCAAAAGTTGGTGAGCAAACTCTGCAATCTCCTGCAAAGGACCAACCAAACTGGTAATGTCAAGGGTGTAAGTAGGGCCCATGAAGGTAAGGGTTTGATTATGACAATTGCATGGAGTGGTAAAAGCAAGAGGTCTCATACCATGTGGGTATTTGAATTTTATACTGCATTCATAGAGAAAGGTGTCATGCCTGTATTATGTTGTTATGAGCTTAGTAGCCCAAGGAAAGTAAGCTCTGATGATCTTGATTATAGTCATGCATCCTATATGAAGTAGTCGTGGTTAGGCCATGCATGGTATGTTTGAATGCATAGTATTCCTGAATCAATGCAAGGTAGCATTGAGTGGATATGCATTAAAGGATTCTATAAATCTTGTATTTATGCATTGAATGGATGCATATGAAGGGTGTGAGTAACTAATTACATAAGTATGGGTGCAAATGTTGCGATTCAATGCATGAATGCATAGAGATAGTGCATGAGTTATTATGAATAACTAATGGCTGAAATGATGAATTGATGACAATTATAGAACCATTTCAAGAGATGTTATGAATGCAGGATAGTAAGTGCATGAAGAGGGTAGTCATGATCGATTGGCTGCTGGAAATGCTCTATGGAAGGGCAAGGTGGTACAATGATACGCTTGTGGGGTAAGGAGTATCTGAACATTTCATTTTTGCATAAATGATGTGACCTTGGAAATTTTAGTATGATAATGATTGCGTGAAGTAAATGAGTTTTGGTAATATTGATGTGATTAACAGCTGGAAGTGTTTGAATTTTATAAATTCTGAAAATGCTTCATTGATTGTTGTAGCAATGAAAGAGTTATATGCATCAAGACTTACTAAGTGTTTGGCTGACTGAGGTTCAGGTTTCAAGTAAATTGTTTGGGGCATGGCAATTTGGGTAAGACCATGACAAAGGCCGAAATCTACTATGTGAAAGAGCCAAACCTTACGAGGGGAGTCTCATCGCTGTGAAAATAGTTTGTATGTATGATGGGTTGTTAAATTTGAATTATGAGTTTCGGATTTAAGAAATTCCTGACAACTACTAATCACTATTGGCTTGCATAAGATTGTGTCAGGAGGACGCATTGTAAGTGGATATTCATGTTATGCTAGCAAGCATAAAATTATAATGGGCATAGTGGTGCTGCTTACAAGAGACACACAATTGAGGTTCACCTCATTTCCAATCAAATCAACTTCTGTAGTAAACAGATTTGCAAATTCTCATTGAATTTAATTACTAATGTCATTGCTTGGTTATGGAATGATCAAATTTGGATTGTATTATCAGATAATGATTGACTGTTTGGCTATTTGATGAATGTGTCAGGAGTACACACTGCAGGAAGATCATGTGTGATGGCCTACATGATCCACACTTCATGGGAAGGTTTTCCCTTATCTTGGAATTGGGTTTCGGGTGAAACTCCATTGGACATTTTGGGAATGTCTCATCTGCACTGCATGTTTGGTAAGTAACATGAGTGAGATGGTATAGGTTATGTCGGTAAGACATGTGTGGATACAAAATCTAAAGAGGAATTGGGATGGAAAACCGAGGGACTGTCAACTCAGAGAAGGGAGCTCCCATTCCTCAACGAAGGAATACCACATCGGCAAATGGATAAGTGTTATGTGACCCTAGCTAAGAATATGCATGTCAAATTATTAAAATTCCATATGCAGAACATGTTTTGATTCTATTTCCATGATGACCGATTGCTTGAGTATGAATAGGGCCTACAGGGCACACACCGAAAATGGGTGCACATTTTTCCGATGTCGGATCATGAAAGGGTTTTTCAATGTTAATTACAACCTAAGGAGTGGACACACTCCTAGTGTCTCAATACTTGATAATGAATGATGTGAAATATGATTACAGTTTTAGAGCAATAACACTAACGAATATGCTTATATTTCTTGTGTTGTCAGGCTAAACAGATGTAGTCTGGTATTGTACACTAAATGGACAATGGCTAGAGCTCATCCTACCTTCTTCTAAAGAGCACAGAGAAGCAGACATTCCTAAGGGACTGTCAACTTAGAGAAGGGAGTGGTCTCTTGTGTGATAAGGGGTAGTGGAATTAGAGCTCACTACTGGAAATGAAACCTGGAAATGGTCGTTTATTGTTGATATAAATGCATTTGTTATTGTTGATGGCATGATAAACCCAAC
>LPNX010432878.1:875614-933033 GCA_001517045.1 Pseudotsuga menziesii | reverse complement strand
ATATAGGTATCACTGGGAGCGAGGACTATGAGAGCATCCTAGGGGTGCATGTGGACATGTGACTGTCCTGAAGAGCTCAGAATGAGCAATAATGAAAAATGTGCTAGTGAGACTGTGAAGTTCCTAGCAGCTAAGGCAAACCATGTGGGGAGGCTCCATGGTTGAGAGGTTTGAAATAGATCAGATACACTAAGTGTCGTGACCAAGAGGGATTGTTCCAGCATTCACAGTGAAGTGAAAGAGGCTGAGAGCATGAAAATCCACAGCGGTGGTGTGGGTTCTAGGATGGAACAAAACCAAGAGGGGAAAAACTCTTACTGTTCTCTCTTTCCCTTTTAATTATATATATATGCATTGTGAAAACAAAAGATTGTTGAATGCATGTATGACTGAAAATGGAATGTGTGTATTTGGTTAAAGTAAATTGTGAATGTTGGAATGGTTAATTCCCTTCCCAAGAATGGACATGAATGAGCTCATGTGCCTATTGGGAAGGCATGAAAAATATGAAATTCTCCTTGATGAGACTTGGACTGTCATGCTAATTGGGCAATTAATTGACTGATTTTAATGCCTATATTATGCTTGGTCTGACAGAATTTCAATGGTGCATTTCATAGGTGAGAAAAGTGAAATCCAATGGTGCACATTGATCATGGAAGTAGACCAAAAGATGTTGGACTTGGCTGGAAGTCTCCTTCAAATGATTGCCAGGACCTAAGAGAATCTTAGAGAGATGCTCAAGATACAGAAAAGGAAGAATGAGATGAACCACCAGATTTTGCAAAAGGAGGTGAAAATCCTTCTGGGAGCAATCCATAAAGGCAAGGAAAGTGGATCAATGATGGGACATTTGTCCAAGCAATCCATTAAGAAACGTTCCAGGCATGAAGACTCAAAGGAAATTGAGCAGGTAAAGATGAAGCAGACAACGAAATGTTGGAAATGTGGAGGACATCATTTATGCCAGGACTGCCCAATGAGGGAACATAAAGAGGGCAGCAGCCACAAATTTCCTCGACTTGGGGATGAGCCAAAAGCTGAGAACCAGCAAGAGAAGCTCGTGGAAGCCGAGGGGCTTGGTCTTGAAAGTTCAAGTAAATAATTGAATGTGGGATAGATCTGCAAAATTTTGAAATTTTGGATGTGCAAATTGTATATGTGTTCTTATGTATTGGAACACCGAGGACGGTGTTATTCCAAGGGGGAGGGGATTGTAATGCATCGGTTTTGACCTCGGTTACATTAAAAAGGTACATGATGTATATATTGTAATTAATCGTGGTGTGGAGCTAAAGGAAAAAGCCCCACCATCGATTTGGTCATGTATGTTTCGGTAATAGGGATCATTGCCGATGGTATATCGTGCTATCCAACACATTATAGTTTTGGCATCATGTAAATATGCACATCAATTAAAATAAACCTATAACCAACTACGATGGCGCAACGTTGAATGAAAAGGGCATGATTCCTAAGGTTAAGGGGGGGTTGTCCAACCCGTGGGGGTCATTGGGAGTTTGCCATGTGTCGACCACCCTTTTAAACTTCTGCTGTCTAGGAGTAGTTATTGCTAAGTAGTGGTGGGTGTGGCAGGACTGTTATTTTTTTCCTACATTCCCACTCCTATAATGGACTCTTCCTCTTCACATCACTGGGACAGGGAAGCAATCATTCCACGCTCACTCCACTCTCCCATGATCCCACTCCTTCAGAAGTTTTGGTCTGGCTCACTCTCACATAGGGAAGTTCTGTTTTTCCTTCCACAGTGAGTCATTCTGTTCCTCCTCCATTCACGCAGAGAGTCTGACCCTGTTTACATTGTCAGACCGTGAAAGGTTTCTGTGGTTCCTCACTGTGAGATAGGCTATGTTCTTTCCCCAGCCTGTGAAGAGGATTGATTTGCCTTTTGTATTGTCAAAATATGTGTATGTGTGTTACCCTCACTATTTTGTGGCCTGCGTACCTGTTTTCCCCTGTGCAATATTAAGAATCAGACTTCTCTTCTATTTTTGGGCTATGTAATGTTCCCATGGCTTAGCTGTGAGATCGATTGTTGCTTTTCCCCTGAAACTATGGCTTGTTGTGGTTTTCCCCCACATTGTTCATTTTTGTGAATGAAATCATCTTTTAGATGCCGCTGAGTTGTTTTGCCATGCTAGGGCCAAGAACAACTCTGATCGTCTTTGTTATAGATGATTTCACCACTCCAGGTGAATCACACTTTGTATGGCCTTCCCCTGTCCTGCTACTGACTCCTTAGACCCCATGGACCATTTTTTGTCCTTTGATGTTTCCTTGACCATCCCTAAAAACATGTGAAAAATGATACGCGCGAATTTTAAACCTATAAGCACATATATACGCGGGTTTGACCACTAAAACTACGTACATTGGGATGTGTACAAAATCCAAATCCTTTTGAAGTTTTCCTTGACATGAATCCGACTCATTTGACTCCTGGCCTTCCCTGTGCCTTGAGATCGCTCGGATTTGACCTTTCATTACCCCTTTGAAAAGCTATATAAGGAACCCCTTGGTACATTGAAGGCATAAGAGAGAATTAAGAGCAAATAAACTATAGTCCATTTTTGCCGGAACTTATGCTTGAGTCTGCATCCCTTTGTCCCTTGGAGCACTTTTGTGTTCTTCCCAAGCTTTCCTTTTGCTTGTGAGATTGCTATCTAGAGATGGAGGATTGAAGTGGTGGAGGCCCAAGTGGGGGATCCAGTTTCTTCGATTCGCAGACATGTTGAAAGAGGTTGTATCTTGTAATCTCTGATTTATATTAATAGAAATATCTTTTCCTATCCAATAATGTGTGTTTGAATGAATATTTTATCCATTGGATTATGTCAAATGCTTATACATTATTGATTATATATGCTAGAATAGATCTAACACCATGATATATAGAATTCTTGTATTGTTTACTTGTTGTTGAGGAAGTAATCTATCAATTCAAGCTGAAGTTGGAAAACTCAGCGGGGATCTACTTCAACCATCCGGAATAAGGTACGAGTTCTGATCCTTTAGTGTTAGACATTTAATTTCTATTGCATATTGGAAAGGATTGATTTCTGGAGTCAATCTGTCTATTGTGGTACCCCAAGCCATAGGAATTTCTCTCTGTAACAGTCTTGTATGACCTGAGCTGTGTTCACCCTTTTCGTTTGGGTTGTCACCCTATTATCTTTATTTTCCCCATAGAGCTGTGAGCTGTTTATTTTACTGCGGTATGAAGTGGTTGGTCTTCAGACTGTTGAGAGTGGGATTAGAGGCCGGGTATGCTTGAGAAAACTGGTGTTTGGAGCCACTCAGACAGATTTAGATTGTTGGCTTTCTTCTCCACAACCCTTGAAGGGTATTGGAAAGGGAAGTCAGGGCCTAAGGGATTGTGAAGTAGAGAAAGGACTGATTCCTATTGATGGGTGGGTGGATGTCTTAGAAGTCCAGTTAACTCTGTTGTAGGCATCCTTAGCTCTCCATTGAGGCCACCAGCTTAGCATTTATCCTTTCCTAGCTCCTTGATGTCCTGATAAACCCTAATGTGTGGGCTTGGCTGATTTATGTACCTTGGTTTTGTGTAAGCCTGCTTTTACCCTTATTCCTTGAGGAATCATACCCAACTTGGGGGTGGCAATGTTGTTGAGATATTGATGGGCATGCTTGCCTATGTTTGGGTGGAACGTTGCAGTGACGTAGTTGGTTGCAGGACGAATTCTTTTTAAGATGATTATTCTTGATTATTCCGTCTCTGCATTTATATTTACTGATTAATAAATATGATGAACATGTGGTATGCTTGAATGAATGTGTGTTTGCTTCCGCTATGTATATGAAGGATTGTGCATCTTAGTATGTTTTATGTTTTAAGCTTTATATTTCAGCATTATATGCATGTTCATGTTCATGGGGCTATCTACCCGGAGGTTTTTTATGGTTTGGTAGTGTCCTTCTCACCAGTCAGAGGGTTGGGGACATTACATAAGACAGATGTAAACATAAATTATATTAAAAAGAGATAGATTAATCAACAAGAACAGAACTATCAGAAGACCAATTATATATACATTTAATGTTATTCTATAAAACAAACCAAATTTTACTCTATGAAAACGATACCAAAATTTCGACCCTAAAATAATCCCACCACCGGGGTAAAGAGATTGCTTAAATAATCCCATTCTCTCTTCTACAACTTCACTAAAAATATTATCTTTTCTTTTATTTGTTTTGGTATATTTTCCACAGGCATATAGCGTATACAATGAGATTCATGATGTATTATGGAAAAACACAATGAATATATTATCATACATCCATACATCATCAAACAACTTAGGAAAATATACAAAGCATAACTCTAGAATCTACCGTGTGATGTTAAAACTTAACAACTTCAATGGAATAAAGGAAGACAAGTTGTAAAGCATGAGAGAAAAGGAGGTTTCTCAAGTTTCCAATACATTTTAAGTATCTAATGTCTCTAAAACAAAAAATAGGAGGCAGGGAAAATCACTAACATTACCTGAATCACTAACATACCTAGGTAAAATGGCCTTTTTCACCATAGATACAGCATGTAAGCTCCTCTTCCTTCTTTTGTTTCCAATTTATTTTTTATAGACTTAGCCTTTGACTCCCACACTTTATCTTCTCTACTGGTAAACCCTGTGGGAATAGCATTTGATCACTATTATTTTCATCCTCAAAATCATCATCACTAGCAAATCTTTTTATCAATGTATTATTATCATGATCTTTGATATCAGAAGGATTAGGAGGTCCTGTATATTCCTTTCCATAAACCTCTTTCATCAATTCCTCATCTTTTCCATCATCCTGAGGATCAGCCATTAGACAAGAACCAAAGTACCTTTCTATTCACCTTCAACAATGCAAATAGTAAGTAGTTGTATCTGTCCCACCCAATCCTGCAACAAAGTTATGCAGGATTTTGTTGAGAACCGCTTGCTTTAGAGAAACCATAATGGGCCCGTGAGACAGAAATCAAGTAAAATGTGGTTAAGAATTGGTAAAATGCACTGACAAGCACCTTGTTTCCTCACAACTATATGCATGCATATGCACAAAAAAATGAGGTTCTACCCTCACATATCTCATTCTTAATTCTTACCTAACCAAAACTATGGTGAGCCATGTTAAAATCTTGTTGTAAAAGTATCATAAATTTAATATTAGTGACAGTTCATTGCCAAAGAAAAATAACAATTCAAAAATAATAATTTTGTGAATGTAATTTCCAATAAAAACGAATCAGGTGAAAAGAAGCATATTATTTTACATCAAAACTAGTCAATTAAAAGGAAAGTAATAAATCTTTTGAACAACCCACTATAAAGGAGTGAAGTTGTAGTAGTAGAGGAATTTTTTGCCAAAACCAAAACATTTTTGCAAGAAATGAATGAATACATTTAAGTATGACAACAATACTACCACACTTCTCTTGTCACCAGAACTGTCCTTAGAGATGACATCTAATAGCAGGTTATTCAGCATGAAATAATTACAGATGTTACTATAAACTCATTTCAACTAAAATGAAAACATCCACAGTAGATATGATCTGAACAAAATGTAAACCGACTGAGCTTCAAAAAACACAAAGTGTTTAAAAAGGAGCATAACATTGAAAAAGACTCTGAAGAAAAGAATATAAGTAGCAGGTATTCAAAATTGAATCCTTATATACCAGCTTAGAAACACATGCACAAGAATTGTTCACCATGCAAAAATTTAAGGTGGAGAAAAATGAAGTAATTAGAAGAAGATCATTTTTGGAAGTTTAACGTCCAACTGAAACTAAGCAGAAGATCTAGGATGTAAGATTTGTTATTACTAATTCACTGACTAATAAAGTGTACAAGAACATCTGAAAGTGATGCATTCAATTCTAAAACATAATATCGATTAAATGGTAAGATAATGTTGCGAAAGACCAAGATTTTATATTGTTCTCCTCTTTACTTGACACTTAACTCTATACAACATTAGTGAGCTTCCAACACCAGTGATTGTAGATATCATTCGTCAGAGGATATAAAAGATTAAAGAATTTAAATCTTGAACTAAACGTTTATATCAAAACTCATTATAAAATTATTGCATCCAATGACCAAAAGGTACATACAAGATGATGAACTCTGTCTTTGGATTAATTCCAATATTGTTTACCATAAATAAATGTGGAAAGAGGTTAGGTAGTAGAAGATCTGTTCAGACAAAAACCTCAGTCTATTGAAGATTAGAACAACTGGGAAAACCAAACTAACTATACAACACAATGCAAGGGAAAAACCACTGGAAACTATATATTTGCAAGGTTTTTTCATGCCAAGAATACAAAGTGTGCCAGTAATATTTTGCAACACACAATTCAGCTACCAAAATTCTCTTTTCAAAATCTAAAATCATAAATTAAGATAGCTCATAACTATAAGTTACAAACAAGATTAGTAAAAATCATGATAACTGAAGCAAGTAAAATAAAAATATATGCATTGGGCTTAAAATGGAAGAGTAATAACAACTTAGAAGAGTAGTATAATATTTGAATAATGTAAAACTACCTAAGTGCTTCTTGCTGAGGAGAGCTAATCAAAACTGTAGAGAGAAGTTCAATACTGTTTTAAGCTACAGCAAACACCTACTGCTTTTGCTCCTGTGCTAAGTTACTACCTCAGAATCTAAAATCATAAATTAAGATAGCTCATAACTAGAAGTTACAAACAAGATTAGTAAAAATCACAATAACTGAAGCAAGTAAAATAAAAATATATGCATTGGGATTAAAATTGAAGATAAATAACAACTCAGAAGAGTAGTATAATATTTGAATAATGTAAAACTACCTTAAGCACTTATTGTTGAGGAGAGCTAATCAAAACTATAGAGAGAAGTTCAATAATGTTTCGAGCTACAACAAACACCTCCTGATTTTGCTCCTGTGATAAGTTACTACCTTGAGTAACAAATACATTTTGATACTCTTGTTGTTTATCAAGGATGGCACTGGGATATCCAGCTGGAATTCCAAATGGAGGACTTGTAAGAGATAGTTCAGATGTGAAAATAGGAGTGACACTAACATCGCCGTGTCCAGGAAACCTTATCCCCCTTGAATTCAACCTATGCAATGTAGAACTATTCATCATGAGTAACAATATGAAAATAAAAGCCTTCCCTCTGCAATCCTTCAAACTTTACACAGATATTTACCAATACTACAATCTTAATCTACCATATACCTATCACTTTGCTTGATTTTAAATGAAAAAGATGCCCTATAAAGGACTATTTACCAATAATAGCAAATATCGCCATATAAAATGAAAGGAACACACACACACACACACACACACACACACACACACATATATATATTTGAAATAACAATAGAGAGAGGCTATCAAAGAATGTCCATTTTTCAATAATGAATCTAAATCTGATAAAGGCATGCTCTTGAAAACAAATGGTAAAATGAACTCAAATTGGACCTCATGCTCAAAAAACATATATAGACCGTGTCCACACATGAGACAAAAGCCTTATTATAAGAACTTTGTTGAGTCATAAATCCAAGCCACAATCCATCGTCTGCCCAACCTGATTCTGAAAATATGCAAACTGAGAACAGGCATGTGTTACTTGTTTCCTCATTGCTTTTGGAGCTTCAATATAGTTAAATGTAAAAAATAACAAGGGATAACGCTAAGAGTAATAAGGAGTAAATAACTTATAGGGAGATGGAGAAACCTTGATTGAACTGATCGATCAAGTTGGAAAATCCTTGATTGATCTCAGTTGAGATGTCGAAGTATTTAATCAAAGAGCATACTATAGTTTTAACACATGTGGTTGCCTCCCAAATTTTATGTTGTCTTATAATCACTGCATATTGTGCAAAACATTATATATTCTTTCAAATTTTAAATGTTAATTTGCCCCATAAGTAGGTGCTTAATGTCAGAATTGCATAGCTTCCATAGTAAGTGCCACCACATAGATCCTAGTCTTTTTACTCTATGCAATTTAGCAATTTAACTATGTATACAGTATGGCAGTAAAACACTTCCCTATATAGATTTTGAGACTGTAGATTATAATAAATATGTTCTTACATAACAAGAACTAAGCAATTTCACAGAGAAGAATAAAAAGTTTTTTTAAGATCAATATGCATCCCAGTGAGAGTGTTCATTTTAGCTATCTTTTCATTGAAAACCACAAGTTAGGAAACAACAGAAAGGGGATGGGGAAAAAACAGTTATGGAAAAGATCTAGACTAAAAGGGAATGGAAATGATTATTTTATCTGAACGCCATTGTAGGATTGCTTCAATATTAGACATAATTAGCATTAGAAAGGTGAATTTTATTACATATGTCTACAAAGAAAAAAAATACAAATCCTAACGAAAACAATGCAATAGGCATAAGTATACTGCATTGTTTAAATAAGTAATAACATAAACAAATGCAAAGAGACAATCATCAAGAGATATGAAGAAGAATATCCAATAAACAACCTAGATTGATTTATGTGGCCGCGTCTATGGAGATGGTTGGTATGGTCTTGGTTCAGGAGGATGAGGAGCTCCATGAGCATATCATATATTATTTGAGCCAAAACCTTATAGATGTGGAACTTTACTATTCCCATGTGGAGAAGCTTTTCTTAGCCACCGTTCATGTGGTTCAACGTTTGAGACATTACATTATCCTTCACCAAACCTTGGTCATAGCTCATATCAATCCATTTTAGTTTATCCTCACTAGAAGGATGATTGGGGGAAAATACAATAAATGTATTGTCATTTTTTAAGAGTTTGATATCAAGTTCAGTTTGGTGAAATCAAAGAAATCATTGATCTTTGCAGAGCTTATATCTTATTTTCCAAGTTTGGAGGAGGAGGAGGTTTATGAGGATACTTTTATCGATGAACATATTTTCCTTATCTCAACTATGGACCCTTGGTATGGGGATATCATTGTATATTTGCAAACATTGAAGGTACCTACTCACCTATCATGGGATGAACGATGACTATTACATCATGTAGCTAAGAACTACCTTATAGTGGATAACACATTGTACCACCATGGGGTAGATTCCATTTTGCATCGTTGTCTAACCCATGATGAGGATGAGGTTGCGTTGAATGATTTCCATGGAGGGGCGTGTGGTGGTCATTTATCTAGGCTTTCTACAACCCAAAAAATCTTGAGAGTGGGATATTTTTTTCCATACTTATTCAAAGATTACGTTAATGCGGTCAAGAAGTGCCACCCTTGCTAGGTGTTTGCACGCAATATGCGCTCGCATCTAGCCTCCTTACGTACTATTGTCACCGTCGGTCCCTTCACCAAGTGGGGGCTTGATTTTATGGATTGCAACCCAGATTCATCTGGGGGGGCATCATCACATTATTGTGGCTATTGATTACTTCATGAAATGGGTAGAGGCTATGCCCACAGTTAAATTCTATGGTGAGACAACCGCGCATTTCGTTTTCAACCAGATTATCACTCGGTTTAGCATTCTGAAAGAGCTTGTCACTGACCATGGTAGGAACTTTCGGATCAAAATGATGGAAGAGTTGGCTTCCAAGTTAGGGTATAAGAAAAATCATTCATCTTCTTATTACCCTCAGGAGAATGGACAAGTTGAAGTAGTGAATAAATCACTTAAGTCTATTCTCTAATGAACCATCACACAAAGCAAGACTAATTGGAATATTATGTTGTATTATGCTTTGTGGGCCTATTGAACCACAGTTAATACTGCCACTGGTTTCTCTCCATATCAGCTTGTTCATGGGGTGGAGTTTGTTTTTCCAATTGAATGCGAAATCCCTTCTTTGAAGCTAGCTATAGAGATTTTACCTGACACTTCTGCATTGGAAGAGTGTTTGGTCCACTTAAAGCAGCTTGATGAGTAGTGCCAAGATGCCTTAGTGGCTGTAGAAGTTAACAAGCATCGCTTCAAGGTCCAATATAATAAGTATGTCCATCCAAGGAGGTTTAATGAAGCTGACTTGGTCCTTTTGTGGGATCAAGCTAAGGAACCCTTGGGGGCAGGGAAATTTAATCCCATGTGGCATGGTCCTTATGTGGTTAAACCAGTCTTAGAGAAAGGCACCTATGAGCTGGTTGATTATGAGGGACAGCCTTGGCCGAGCCTAGAAATGGGCTCTATCTCAAAAAAGGCTGATTGTTGTATATTATTGTACATTTTTGCATTGCATAGTTGGGTTTTCTTATGGTGATTGGCTTTGTTGATTATATTTCATTTCTTATGGAAGATGTCGATGGATTCTTCCATTTCAATAGGATTCGTTGATGGTGCTAGCCTCGACACTCAAAACTCAGCTTCGGCAAAACTCAGCTTCGGCTGCTTGGGTGATTTATACTCCTACGGGTCAAGTATTGTCTTTAGGAGGCATATCTGTATGACCCTCTTCAAACAATGTTGTTGAATATAGTGCCGTCATTAAGTTATTGCATGATGCCATTTGACATGGTGTTCATTCTCTTGAGGTACGTCTTGATTCTCTTGAGGTACGTCTTGATTCCCAGTTAGTGGTTTCACAACTTAATGGCTTGTAGCGCATTAGGGATCCAACATTATTACGAATATTCTTACGTGTTAGATTGCTAGAACGACAATTTGAAAATATAACATACATTCATGTTCCAAGAATTTTTAATCAAGTTGTTGACTCATATGCTAACTATGTGTTAGATTGGCATTTGTTTCATAGACCATAAGCATATCACAAACTCACATTTTACACACATGTAAATAAAGTAAAATCAATCATCATAAAAAAATTTTCATTAACATCCAAAAATTGAAGTCATAATACATAAGTGTCATATACAAAATTGGGGCTTCCAAGCCACCAAGAAATAATACATGGTCATACAAAAATGAATACACTCAGGTCTCTAAGCCTGAGGAGGAGGTGGGTTCTTATCATGATAGAGCACCACAAATCTAGCTAGACATCAAAATAGTCGAACCCATGCTCGTGGTACACCAACCACTTGGCACTGCATGGCCTCAGGAAAGTCCTTTGACTTGAGCCATGGGTACCCTGTGTGTCAAACGGACAAAGTTCATGTGGATTATTTTGAGCATCCGCTCTGCATTTGCACCCATTATATCATCTCCTCTTCCCCTCCATCGATGGCGAGTAGTCTTGGTTTGGACCTCAGACTACCAAGACACCAAAACTTATACAATCCACATGCCTGATTTTACGGAGAGAAATTCCTATGGCTTGGGGTACCACAACAGACAGCTTGAATCCAGAAATCAATCCTTTCCTATATGCAAGAGAAACCAAATATCTAACACTAAAGGATCTCAATTCGTACCTTATTCCGAATGGTTGATGTAGATCCCCGTTGACCTTTCCAACTTCAACTTGAATTGATAAATTGCTTCCTCAACATTCAATAAACAAGACAATCATACTATATATCATTGTGTTAGCTCTACTCTAGCATATATAATCAATAACATATAAGAATTTGAAATCATCCATGGGTAAAATATTCATTCAAACACACATTATTGGACATGAAAAGATATTTCTATTAATATAAAATTAGAGATTGCAATGAATACAACCTCTGTCGGCATGTCTGCAAATCGAAGAAACTGAGTCCCCCACTTGGGCCTCCACCACTTCAATCCTCCATCTCTTGATAGAAATCTCACAAACAAAAGATAAGCTTGGGAAGAACACAAAGTGCTCCAAGGGACAAAGGGGATGCAGACTCAAGCACAAGTTCCAGCAACAATGGACTATAGTTCTCTTGCTCTCAATTCCTCATGCCTTTAATGTATCCAAAGGGTTCCTTATATAACTCTTCAATGGGGTAATGAAAGGTTGAATCCGAGTGATCTCAAGGCATATGGAAGGCTAGGAGACAAGTGAGTCAGATCCACATCAAGGAAAACTCAAAAAGAATTTGGCCTTTTTCACACATCCCGATGTACGTGGTTTTAGGGGTCAAACCCGTGCATATACACGATAAAGGGTTTAAAAGTCACGTATGGAAACTTTTACATGTTTTTAGGGATGATCAAGGAAATATCAAAGGAACAAAAATGGTCCATGGGGTCTAAGGAGTCTGCATAGGGACAAGGAAGGCCATAATAGTGTGATTCACCATGTGTGGTAAAATCAGCTATAACAGATGCCCCCTAATGTGTGAGGTCAGAGGGGTCATACAATGGCTGAAATACATTATAAGTCCATCCCATAAGTGAAGTGATGAAGAACCCAGTGGAAGAACCAACCATCCAATCAACACTATACAATGATACAACTCTGCACATAACTACAAATACATATAGCAGTCCCGGATACATAAGAGTACAATGGCCATGAATAGGAATGATACAATATGACATATGTGGTCATCGCCACATACAATATAAATAGATCAGAATCTCCAAGATGAATATATACAAAGGATCGTGATCTCCATGAATACTGAAGATACATAATTGATCAAGATATCCATAATGGAAGGAAATGTCAAACATATACTGGAATCAAGTCACAAGAGTTGAAATATCATGAACACTGGCACGATCAAGGAGGTAGCATATAAGAGATGCCACTATTTTGGAAGGTCTTCTACACAAAATACTACGAGTACATGTCCTACTATGTGAATAGAGGTGTCGAGGTCGAACATAGTAGTCCATCGTCTGATTACCGGTTATTGATGTATACCGTTAATAGACGCGAGATCACCCATCGATAATGAAAATGGGAATCAAGGTACTAGAGTGAAAAATAACAAGTGTGAATAAATGTGTTGAGGTCGAACACTTGAGATAATCCATCGATCAAGGGACATTGACGTATTCCCAAAAAACTGTCGATGGCGAGAGAACCTGCCACTGGTGACTGCAAGTCTCAAGGAAATAAAAAATGACTCTAGATTCCTATCCTAGAATAAATGATCTGAAGTCAATGGGTGAAATCCACTGGAATGAGGGAATTAAGGCACCCCCCATCATCCAACACGAGGTACTTAGCAAAGATGTATAATGTGGAAGGACTTGATCATAAGGTGCACGAACCAGTAACTCTACCTAGAATGGCCGACATGCAAAGTTAAGATAACTAAGGAATGGCTGACTCAGGTTTCAACTTCCTTTGAACAAGAGCATAAAGGTGAATGGTGACTGAATGTAGGCAGCATAGACTCTATATACAAAACTGGGACATCTTTGCGACACAGCAGGCATAGACAAAGGCTCCATAGGGACTGGAAGCTTAACCAGTTGGTGGAGATAAACTCAGATAAACAAGTATAGCTCCTAAATTCAAACTATTAACCCAACCAATGGATGTGATATATAATGCTCTGTTCAAAGGTGACATGACTCGACTGCTACCAAAGATAACATCTTTTCTTGTCCAGCTTTTTTGTTTTTCAAATTTTTTTTTGGGACTTTTTCAAATATTTGAAAAGCTTGAAAAAGAATTAAATCACGTTAAAGTTATAGACTAGGAGGAGACGAGTGTCAAGGGGAAAACAAACTAGTTCAAAGAAGTGGAACATACCTATGCTAAATGCAAGGACACATATATAGGATAGCGACACTCAGGGGAAAGTCCCCTCTCGGTAAAAATAGGGAATCAAGCTACAAAGGATATATAAAATGGCTCTGCATGGCTAGACATGAGACAAGCTCAGGCTATATGGTTGATACTCAAAGTCAGGGAAGCCATCATAAGGCTCAATGAGGTAGGAAAAGCTCATGATAATGCAATTACAACTTGACATAAGGGAGTCTAGGGGAAACAGGCCAGGAAAAGATCAAGAGGAGTATGAGGCTCTTGTGAAATGTCATGGCAATACTATACAATGGACTACCACACCCTAAAGGACAAAATTGCTAGCATGGGCACCAAATGCAAATAAGGAGCTAACTAGGGTACCCATGTAAGGTCAAGCTCTACCATTCTAATCATGCCACTTCTAAAACAGCAAGAAGGTTTTGTGACAAGATAGAATGGTTCATACCTATGTTTATAATGAAACAGTCATAAGGTCATGCAAAATACAAGTGGATGTAAAATCCTAACCTATATTCCAGTTTAGACATGATACCTGTGATAGGAACGAATGGTTCGAAACCTTGGAGAGAGTGTACAAAAACTGGATCCTACATGACAACCCTATTAGTCCAAAACAACCCAAAATAGTCAATAAAGAATCCAAACTATAGGATATAGGGATGAATGATCATGACAACTGAACCCAAAGGAAACAACGCGGTGAATGATGGAACATAAAAAAGGAAAGTAAGGTATATACCCAACATTCACACATCCACTACCACCCTCGTGAGGATGACCACTGGTGTAAAGACCGAGAGAAGGGAGTCAACATCATCCACAAATGGAGTAGAGGGTAGAATGTGACCAATCCCAAATCTATGAGAAGGGTAAGGGGCTATCATGCCCCCAAGTCTGACACCAGGGTCCGCACTAGGACCAAGGATGGGTGATAGGATACCAGGCATGCCAAAAATAAAAGGACCCGAACTCAAGAGAGCATAAATATACTCAAGTAACCGCGATCCCAAAGTCCAACTAGCGCACAATGAGCACACTCCTAAGAAAATCTACAACCAAAATACAAGTAAACCAAGGGGAGGATATGTGAGCTCCCAAGTGCAGCAGGTATGTCTCGTCTCAGAGAATCTCGAAACTCCCATACACTACAAGTGGAGGTATGTAGCCAATTATAGTGGCCCTCAGCTTCAATGCATAAAGCAACTGTGTTGTCCGACCTCTACCTGCCCAGGACACCTATAGAATAACCTCTATGAAGTACCCTCTCGATAACCTAGGTAAGGCAACTAAGGTCACCTCAATATAATCAATTCTCAGGTGGAAAGTTGCAGGTGGGATCGACTGTATGGGCAGGGTAGAAAATCCTAAAACTCTCAAAAGACCCCCTAGATATGAATACAATCCTGGAAATATCTCTGGTGCTACTCAGTTACAACCAGGGGTCATCCCAATCATAACCGCTAACACTACCTCGTGCTTAACTCCCTTGTAAGAGGAGGATCCTGAGAAACACTAATTATACCAAGGAATTTCACACTCTCACCTAGACAGACACATACATGTTTTGTTTAGTGGTCTTGGAGAATTTACTCACAATGAACTATTCCAAGACCCTAAAACCTAGTCTTGTTGGTGCACCCTATAAAAGAGAGTGTAATTCATTTTATTATGCGTTGATTTTAATTGGTTGTAATTACTCAAAGGGAAATTATCATGCAACTAATAAAGTTATGACTCAGCAGTGAAGTAAATATGCACACCATAACAAACAATGCTAAGTGCAATCTTTGTCAAATGAAAAATAGGGTATGCCACTACATGAGGTTCAAAAATTTTCCTTCAAATGTAAGTGCAATCATTCCTATATGAAAACCTAAATAGAACTCTCATCCAAGCAATCCAATGCAAGTAACTCCTCAAATCCATATGAAAAAAATAAAACTAGTATTTTTCAATATAAAAGAATGAAAAATGCAATCAAAGTCATCTAAAACTCTTATTCTCTGCAACAAGTATAAAACACAAGCCCAACAAGACACCAAGACAAAAAAGAGTAATGCACTAATGGGGAAACAAAAAGGATAAATGACTAAAACTACTTTCAAAGAAAAATCAATGAAAAAGAGGTCTTTGGTTATAAAAGAAGCATCCAACAAACAACATTAGACCTAAGGAAGACCCAACCACACTCACAACCCACCCAACAACTTCCCACAACATCAAACTCACCAAAAGGGAGGATGTACGTGACTGTTTAAAGAACATCTGCATATATACGTGACTTTTGGCCAAAAAGCTATATGTGTACGCGGATTTTGGCAAAAAACCTACGTGTATACGTGACTTTTGGACAAAAATCCATGAATATATGTGACTTTTGGCCAAAAATCTGCGTATACAGAGAAGATAGTGGTAAAAAGCAGGCCAAGGGTCAAGCCAATAAAGGGGAGCGTCAATGGATGAACATACTATAAATTGCAACACAAAAAAAAGGAGGAACAAAGAGCAAGTCAATAATATCAACCACATTGTGCCCCCAAACCCCAAATACAAACAAGGAATGTCCCCAGCAGAGTCGCCAATTCTATTACAGAGAGAAATTCCTATGGCTTGGGGTACCACAACAGACAGCTTGACTCCAGAAATCAATCCTTTCCTATATGCAAAAGAAACCAAATATCTAACACTAAAGGATCTTGATTCGTACTTTATTCTTGATGGTTGATGTAGATCCCCATTGAACTTTCCAACTTCAGCTTGAATTGATAAATTGCTTCCTCAACATTCAATAAACAAGACAAGAATACTATATATAATTGTGTTAGCTCTACTCTAGCATATATAATCAATAACATATAAGCATTTGAAATCATCCATGGATAAAATATCCATTCAAACACACATTATTGGACATGAAAAGATATTTCTATTAATATAAAATCAGAGATTACAATGAATACAACCTCTATCGGCATGTTTGCGAATCAAAGAACCGAGTCCCCCACTTGGACCTCCACCACTTCAATCCACCATCTCTCGATAGCAAACTCACAAGCAAAAGATAAGCTTGGTAAGAACACAAAAGTGCTCCAAGGGACAAAGGAGATGCAGAATCAAGCACAAGTTCCAACAACAATAGACTATAGTTCTCTTGCTCTCAATTCCTCATGCCTTCAATGTATCCAAAGGGTTCCTTATATAGCTCTTCAATGGGGTTATGAAAGGTCGAATCCGAGCGATCTCAATGCATATGGAAGTCCAGGAGACAAGTGAGTCGGATCCACATCAAAGAAAAATCCAAAAGAATTTGGCCTTTTGCACACATCCCGATGTACACGGTTTTAGGGGTCAAACCCGCGTATAATTGCGATAAAGGGTTTAAAAGTCATGTATGGAAACTTTTACATGTTTTTAGGGATGATCAAGGAAACATCAAAGGAACAAAAATGGTCCATGGGGTCTAAGGAGTCTGGATAGGGATAGGGAAGGCCATAAAAGTGTGATTCACCATGTGTGGTAAAATCGGCTATAACACCTGAAATGCTTGTTGGGCCATGAGATCACCTTGCACAACTTCTTCAACATCAGCGTGCTCTCTTTCTCTCCACTCTAGCACCATCCTGCACAAAAAAAAAGTTGTTTGATCAGTATTTTCCCTTTAAAACCTTGTTTGCATCCCTTTACATGATTATTCTCAAAACAGCCGCATATGTACGCGGATTTTGATGCATTTTCTGTGTATGGCGATCCCTATACACAAAAAAATGCCCTATTTCTGTGTCAGTCGAAACAAACAAGTATGGATGGCTCAAAAAATAAAATAGACCATAAAATTTGAAAAAAATTGCATCAAAATTAAAGACGAGGGCATGAGAATCTACCTGGATCAAATGGGGGACGAATCTGTCAAACAATGATCCCAGAATTCACTTATGAAGTTCTGAGCTCAAATGCACTATCTTGGGTAAAAATTTCAAATGGTATGAAAATTTTCAAAATTTTTACTATTTATAGAAATATTTTTATATTTTTACCCACTTTCTATAGTTTTTGACCGTTTTGGACCGTTTGAACTAATTTGATGTTGTAGGAATCCATTTTGAGTGCGGTTTGACCGTGGATTTGATCCATTCGTGCCTATTGTAGCTATTATTTCTAAACTGGCATATAGGTTAGGTTTCACATCCGTTTGCACTTTGCATAACCTTATGACCATTTCATTTTAACCTTAGGTAGGAACCCATTCCATCTTGTCACAGAACCTTCTTGTTTTTTCTTGAAGTGACATGTTGTGAATGGTAGAGCTTTACCATACATGGGTACCCTAGTTAGATCTTGTTTTTCATTTGGTGCCCATGCCAACATTTCTCCTTTAGGGTGTGGGAGTCCTTTGTATAGTACCACCATGACTTTGAGCAAGAGCTTCCTACTCCTCTTGACCTTTATGCTGGCCTTTTCTCTGGGACTCCCTTGCATACGTCAAGTTGTAATTGCATTATTATGAGTTTTACTTGCCTTATTGAGCATTATGCCGGCCTCCCTGACTTTGATTATCAGCCATCTAGCCAGATCTTGTCTCATGTCTAGCCAAGAAAAGACTTTTACATATATATGTTGTAGCTTGATTCCCCATTTTTTACCGAGAGGGGAATTTCCCCTGAGTGTCATTATCCTGCACATGTGCTTCCTTACATTGAGAATAGGTATGTTCCACTTCTTGGAACTAGTTTTTTTGCTTGATGACACTCATCTCCTCCTAGACTTGCAACTATAAAGCACTTTTATTCTTTTTCAAGATTTTCAAAATATCTAAAAAAGTCCAAAAAATAAAAAATAAAAAAAACAAAAAAGCCGAAAAAGAAGAGATGTTATCTTTGGCAGCAGTAGAGTCATGTTTCCTTCGAACAAAGCACTATATATCACATCTGTTGGTTGGGTTAGTAGATTGAATTTAGGATCTGTACTCATTTTTCTGAGATTACCTCCATCGATTGGTTAAGATTCCATTCCCTATGGAGCCTCTGTTGATACCTCCCATGTCGCAGAGATGTACTAGTTTTTGTATATCAAGTCTGTGCTGCCTACATTCAGTCACCATTCACCTTTATGCTCTTGTTCGAAGGAAGTTGAAACCTGAGTTGGACATTCCTCAGTTGTCTTGACTTTGCATGTCGACTATTCCCGATACTATTACTTGTTCGTGCACATCTTGTTTGAGTCCTTCCACATTATACAACATTGTTGAGTACCTTGTGTTGGTTAATGGGGGATTCCTTAATTCCCTCCTTCCACTGGATTCCATCCCAACAAATTTAGATCATTTATTCTGGGATAGGATTCTAGAGTCATTTGAGTGGCTTGAGACTTACAGTCATTAGTGGTAGGTTCTCTCTCCATTGAAAGTTTTGGGAATACATCAATGTCCCCTGATCAATGGATTCTTCCAAGTGTTTGACCTCAATGCATTTATTCACACTTTTTAGATTGCACTCTAGTACCTTGATTCCCATTTTCACTATCGGTGGGTGATCTTGCATCTGTTAATGGTATACATCAATGACTAATAATCAGATGATGGACTACTATGTTCGACCTCGACACCTCTATTCGCATAGTAGGACATGTACTCATAGCAGTTTGTGTAGAATACTTTCTAGATTGGTGGCATTTCATATATGCTACCTCCTTGATCATGCTAGTGTTCATGATATTTCAGCTCTCGTGACTTGATTCCAGTGTATGTTAGATATCTTTATCCATTATGGATATCTTGAACCATTGTATATCTTCAGCTTTCATGGAGATCTTGATCCTTTTTATATCTTCAACATGGAGATTCTGATCTATTATATATCATATGTGGCGATGACCACACATGTCACATTTTGTATAGCATGCCTATTCATGGCCATTGTACTCTTATGTATCTGAGATTGCAATATATATTTGTAGTCATATGCAGAGATTGATTATTGTACTATACTGTTGGATGGCTATTTCTTCCACCTAGTTCTTCATCACTCCACTTCTGGGATGGATATACAATGTATTTCTATCATCGTGTTACCCCTCTGACCTCACACATTAGTGGGCATTTGTTACAACTGATTTTACCACACATGGTTGATCACACTTTTATGGCCTCCCCTATCCCTTTGTAGACTCTTTGGACCCCATGGACCTATTTTGTACCTTTGATGTTTCTAGCATCATCCCTAAAAACACCTATTATTTGTTATATGTAAATTTTAATCCTTTTCTCACGTATATATGCGGATATTACCCTTAAACCCATGTACATCGGGATGTGTGCAAAAGGCCAAATATTTTTGGAGTTTTCCTTGATGTGAATCCAAGTCACTTGTCTCTTGGCCTTCCATATGCCTCGAGATCACTCGGATTTGACCTTCCATTACCCCATTGAAGCACTATATAGGGAACCCTTTGGAAACATTGAAAGAGAGGAATTGAAGAGCAAGAAAAATATAGTCCATTGTTGTCGTAGCTTACTTATACTTGAGTTTGCATCCCTTTGTCCCTTGAAGCACTTTATGTTATTCCCAAACATTCCTTTGCTTGTGAGATTGCTATCGAGAGATGGAGGATTAAGGTGGTGGAGGCTTAGGTGGAGGACTCAGTTTATCCAGTTCGCAGACGTGCCGACAGAGGTTGTCACTTGTGTAATCTATGACTTGATTAATAGAAATATATTTTCCTATCTAATAATGTTCATTTAAATGAATATTGAATCCATCAATGTGTTTAATTGATTATGTAGCACTATCCTAACACTATATTATATAGCATGCTTTCCTTGCTTACTGTTGTTGAGAGTAAAATGATAACGCATGTGGGATTGGAAAAAGCTCAATGGGGATCTACTACAACCGTTTGGAATAAGGTATGTTTCAAGATCCTTTAGTTTCAGATGTTATATTTATATTACATATTGGGAAGGGATTGATTTCTGCAGTTTCTCTGTCTATTGTGGTACACCCCAAGCCATAGGAAGTTTTCTCCGTAACAGGAATAAGTATACTGCATAGTTTAAATAAGTAATAATAGAAACAAATTCAAAGATAAAATCATCAACAGATATGAAGAAGAATATTCAATAAACAATCCATATTGAAAAATATTACAATCTTCACTTTGGACCACATCTATCCCATAGCTATCAAAGACCTAAGAGAGGCATTTTGATAAACCAGATATTTACACTACTTAATCATCTCTTCCCACAATCAAATATCATCCAGTTGTCATTGGTAGTCAATAGAAGCTTCTACATTCATCAGTACACAAAATATAGTTAAGGACACCCTTGGCAATGCTACCTAGTTGAATTCTAAGATATGCCCATTTAACTATCCCCTATCATCAAAGTTAGTTTCACATGCATACTTACAAATATCTTGGAATATTTATAGTAAGCCATCGATGGAATTTGTAACTTCAGGTCAAAATTATTGCTTTCTTGAAGGTTTCCCAAGGATGAACTGGTAAACATAATCACCCATGTTACCTGGGTCTATCATTATAAGTAACACTTGAAAGATCCTTCTTCTCAGGAAGTGGTGAAATTATTATGTAAGGATCTTTCCGTACATCCTTCAATAGGAATCTTTCTTTATCCTAAGGAGAGGATCTGACCTTAGGATGTAGCTTGCTATCTTCCTTATCACTAGGAGAGGATCTAACCTTAGCATGTGGTGAATGTCCATCTTTCAATAATGAATCTAAATATAATAAAGGAATGCTCTTGAAAACAGATGGTAAAATGAACTCAAATTAGACCTCATGCTCAAAAAACATATATAGACCATGTCCACACATGATACAAAATCCATATTATAAGAAATTTGTTGAGCCATAGAGCCAAGCCACAATGCATCCTGTACTTAACCTGATTCAGAAAATATGAAAACTGAGAACAAGCATGTGTTACTTTTTTCCTCATTGCTTTTGGAGCTTCAATATAGTTAAATGTAAAAATTAACAAGGGATAACCCTGAAATTAATGAGTAAATAACTTCGAGGGAGATGGAGAAACCTTGATTGAACTAATCGATCAAGTTGGAAAATCCTTGACTTATCTCAGTTGAGATGTCAAAGTATTTAATCAAAGAGCATACTATAGTTTTAACACATGTGTTTTCCTCCAAAATTTTACATTATCTTATAATCATTGCATATTGTGCAAAACATTATATATGCTTTCAGATTTTAAATGCTAATTTTCCCCATAAATAGGTGCTTAATGTCAAAATTGCATAGCTTCCACAATAAGTGCCACCACATAGATCCTAGTGTTTTTATTCTATACAATTTAGCAATTTAACTATGTATACAGTATGGCAGTAAAACACTTCCATGTATAGATTTTCAAACTACAAATTATAATAAATATGTTCTTACATAACAAGAACTAAGAAATCTCATAGAGAATAATAACAAATCTTTTAAGATCAATATGCATCCTGGTGAGAGTGCTCATTTTAGCTAGCTTTTCATTGAAAACCACAAGTTAGGAAACAACAGAAAGGGGAAGGGGAGAAAACAGTTATGGAAAAGAGCTAGCCTGAGAGGGAATGGAAATGTTTATTTTATCTAACCTCCACTATAGGATTGCTTCAAATTCAGAAAAAATTAGCATTAGAAAAGGTGAATTTTATTACATATGTCTAGAAATAAAACAAATACAAATCCTAATGAAAACAATGCAATAGGCATAAGTATACTGCATAGTTTAAATAAGTAATAACATAAACAAATGCAAAGAGAAAATCACCAAGAGATATGAAGAACAATATTCAATAAACAACCCAGATTGAAAAATATTACAATCTTCACTTTTTCCCACATCTATCCCATAGCAATCAAAGACCCAAGAGAGGCATTTTTGCTAAACCGGATATTTACACTACTTAATCATCTCTTCCCACAATGAAATATCATCCAGTTGTCATTGGTAGTTAAAAGCAGGTTCTACATTGGTCAGTACACAAAATATAGTAAACGAAAGCCTTGCCAATGCTACCTATTTGAATTCTAAAATATGCCCATTTAACTATCCCCAATAATCAAAGTTAGTTTCACATGTATACTTACAAATATCTTGGAAGCTTTCTGGTAAGACATCGATGGAATTTGTAACTTCAAGTAAAAATTATTCCTTTCTTAAAGGATTCCAAAGCATGAACTGGTAAAAATAATCACCACTGTTACCTAGGTATATCATTAGAAGTTACACTTGAAAGATCCTTCTTCTCAAAAGGTGGTGAAATTATTATGTAAGGATATTTTCGTACATCCTTCAATAGGAATCTTGTTTTATCCTAAGGAGAGGATATAACCTTAGGATGTATATTGCTCTCTTCCTCATCATTAGGATATGATCTAACCTTAGCATGTGGTGAATGTCCATGTTTCAATAATGAATCTAAATCTGATAAAGGCATGCTCTTGAAAACAAATGGTAAAATGAACTCAAATTGGACCTCATGCTCAAAAAACATATATAGACCATGTCCACACATGAGACAAAAGTCCTATTATAAGAACTTTGTTAAGTCATAGATCCAAGCCACAATGCATCCTGTGCCCAACCTGATTCAGAAAATATGCAAACTAACAACAAGCATGTGTTACTTGTTTCCTCATTGCTTTTGGAGCTTCAATATAGTTAAATGTAAAAATTAACAAGGGATAACCCTAAAAGTAATAAGGAGTAAATAACTTAGAGGGAGATGGAGAAACCTTGGTTGAACTGTATTTAATCAAAGAGCATACTATAGTTTTAACACATGTGGTTGCCTCCCAAATTTGACGTTGTCTTATAATCACTACAGATTGTCCAAAACATTATATATGCTTTCAGATTTTAAATGCTAGGTTGCCCCATAAATAGGTGCTTAATGTCAGAATTGCATAGCTTCCACAGTAAGTAGCACCACATAGATCCTATTCTTTTTATTCTATGCAATTTAGAAATTTAACTATGTATACAGTATGGTAGTAAAACACTTCCCTGTATAGATTTTCAGATTGCAAATTATAATAAATATGTTCTTACATAACAAGAACTAATCAATCTCATAGAGAAGAATAACAAGTATTTTAAGATCAATATGCATCCCGGTGACAGTGTTCATTTTAGCTAGCTTTTCATTGAAAACCACAAGTTAGGAAACAACAGAAAGGGGAAGGGGAGAAAACAATTATGGAAAAGAGCTAGACTGAGAGGGAATGGAAATGCTTATTTGATCTTACCTCCATTGTAGGATTGCTTCATATTCAGAAAAAATTAGCGTTAGAAAAGGTGAATTTTATTACATATGTCTACAAATAAAACAAATACAAATCCTAACAAAAACAATGCAATAGGAATAAGTATACTGGATAGTTTAAATAAGTAATAACATAAACAAATTCAAAGAGAAAATCACCAAGAGATATGAAGAAGAATATTCAATAAACAACTCAGATTGAAAAAGCTTACAATCTTCACTTTTTCCATCTATCCCATAGCAGTCAAAGAACCAAGAGAGGCATTTTGATAAACTGGATATTTACACTTTGCCACAATGAAATATCATCCAGTTGCCATTGGTAGTCAATAGAAGATTCTACATTGGGAAGTACACAAAATATACTTAATGACACCCTTGCGAATGCTACCTATTTGAATACTAAAATGTGCCCATTTAACTATCCCTGATCATCAAATTTAGTTTCACATGTATACTTACAAATATCTTGGAAGCTTTCTGGTAAGCAATTGATGGAATTTTTAACTTAAGGTCAAAATTCTTGATTTCTTGAATGTTTCCCAAGGATGAATTGGTAAAAATAATCACCACTGTTCCCTGGGTTTATCATTAGAAGTTACACTTGAAAGATCCTTCTTCTTAGGAGGTGGTGAAATTATTATGTAAGGATCTTTCCGTACATCCTTCGATAGGAATCTTGCTTTATACTAAGGAGAGGATATGACCTTAGGATGTAGCTTGCTCTCTTCCTCATGATCAGGACAGGATGTAACCTTAGCATGTGGTTTTCTCTCTTCCTCAAAATATAAATCGTTCCATTCATCATCATTTCCATCACTTCCTTCTGCATCAAACCAATCTTCATCGTCCTCATCTTCTTCTTAGAAATTGCCATCTTCTTCACCTGCTTCCTGAACTTGCCCTATAGTTCTAGACCATCTTTAGAAGTGACTAATACAAACAAGGGCTTAAGTATTTCCTTAGTAATGATGAGTGGGTCCTTCTTAATCAACTTTGAATCTTGGTAAGCATCTCTGAGAAAATAGAATATCTGTCTCCCTCCAGAGAAACGCAGAAAATATCTAGGTGCCTGAAAAGCATTGCCCTTATCCTCTAAGAAAATTTATAATCGTATCTGAAATGGGTAAGATGGTGTGCAATATTTCTCTTTTATATTGTTAGTATTATAAGCTCATAAACCACATCACATGCATGCTTTTATCACTCCAATGAAGACGGATTCAAGTCCTCAGAATCAAGATAGGGGGAAATATATGGCATTTCCTTGAAGGCTTGTAGCCTTACCCAGTCTTTCTTCATGAGGTTAATCCATTATGGAAAGGTTAACCTCTTGAACTTTATAGCCTGTCAATTGTCAAATTTTTCTCTGCAATCTCTCTTTCATGAGCTTCTTCCCTAGCCAACTCTACAGCGGATACAGCAAGAGCAGGATCCTAAGAAGTCAGTTCTAATGCAAGGCCTCGAGGAGAATCTACAACCTTAGAATACCGAGGATAAATTTTGAAAATATTGGTCTTGAAATCATCTGGAAGGCCAAGGTCTATCTTGATATGCCTAATTCTCTCCAAGGGACCTTTTATCAATAGACATCATCATTATTTTTCGCAACTTAGTCACCAAAAAGAACCTCCTTATTATACCTTATACTCAGCTCCTCCAAATATATTTTTTCTACTTTTGGGGTAAGTCTGAAATACAGGTAAACCTCCATCCGTAAACTACCACTTGGACCTGCTTGCACTGGGTATTTTAGGGCTTTGAAGGTTTTCAGGGATTTTAGAAAGAGGGGACTTGAGGGTCATTGGGATTGGGAGAAATTCTGCTATTGAATATTGGTTCCTGTAATAGTTTCTCAACAGATTGTGTAGCTCAGATCCTTCCCATAAGTGTAATCCACACTTTGAGATTGGGTTGGCTCTTCCTCTTTGACTACTTCACAATTTTCATTTCTTGTTGCAATCGCTGCAGTGCATTTTTTGGCGGTTTGACAAACAGATGGGGTCCAAAGGCTACGCTGTTGTTTATAGAGGTGTTCGCTTTAAAGGTCACTGCAGAAGAAATTGTGTGAGGGGTTTGGATGTTCAGGTGTAGATATTTCGTATGATCTTCTACCCCCAATGGATTCAAACGCTATACCACTCTATGTTTCAGAAAACAAATGTGCATGCACTAGAAAACCATTTCCGTACCTGTAAAGAATCCCTCAGCCCCTTCTTCTCATTTGCTTGCACTTCAGTTGGGCGGATATAAAAATCGACATGTAGTCAGTGATCAAATTTGAAGGGCAGGTCAATGATCAAATTTGAAATTTGAAAGGCCGGTCTTAAATTTTAATTTTAGAGATGAAGGGAAATATAAATAATTGTACTCCAATTTATAGTTATAAATTAACTAAACTCTTTCACTAAAAAACACAAATATTGTTTTTTTTAATTTTAATTTTTATAATTTTAAATAATTGAGCACTTCTATTATTGAACACATTAAATTGTCATATGTGCATCATTAACAATAGCGTAACAACTATTTTATTGTATTTTTTCCAGTTTAAGCACACTTCATTATACACAAAAACTGCTTAGACTATGCCATAACCATATTGGGGAATCCACATGAAATTCAAGCTTGAGAGATGTAAGAATTATAAGGATTGGGCACCTAAGAAAAAATAATACACAACTCAAAAAACATTAAAAAAAAATCCTACATACCAAGCAAGTTAGCAAAGCTATCATAACCGGGGTCGGGGCATCAAATTTTTTTGTTCAACAATTGTCATGAAAACATACATATATGGGATGGAGGGGCAATGGAATCAAGCCTAAGTCAATTGAATCCATGCAACTCACTAAGTGTCTAAGACTAAACAATCCACCTTTTAAATTGAACCAAAATACCAAAGTAAGTTTATTAATGCCTAGATTTGAGAAAGTTCTAGGTGTGAGTAATTAAAGGATCGGGGCTCTAAACTTTGTTGTGATTTGTACCAGTCCACAATTTAGTGAATCGATAGTCATGAGTAGGAATTTAAGTTATTTAATGAAAACATGTAATGTGTATAACCTCTATGTCGAAACCGTTTTCCATGTTGATGCATGCCACTACCCTCTTTATTGTCTTACCAAAAGGCATGATAATAAGGAAGAAGACCTAAAATTATGGACTTCACCTTCAAAGAATTCCTTGCAATCACATTAGTAAGGAGTGCTAAGAATATCACAACAATCCAACATGTCAAATTTAGTCGATAGTGTTAATTAAAGACGTATATGGTAAATTTAATGTAAGACTTACTTATAGTTGTCTTGTACTCTTTGCGTCTTTACACATTCAATATTTTATGGTCCTCTTTGTGCCTTGACCCAATTTGTATTATAAGGTGAGGATGTGCATGCATAATAATCCTTACTTATGATTAGGAGATGAATATTTAAAGAGAAGATTATGTAAAGACAAGAAAATTTTATATGTATTTTGGTGGAGTTGAGGACAAATGTTGTGAGAAACCACAAATGTTTGGAAGGATGGAGGGAGATTACATCATGATCATGCAACCCATCAAATTGAAGACTATTCTTGAGACAACAATTGTTTTTTAATTTTATTAATAACTATTGTTTCTCCATATCATGTGCCCAATGACACCTCTCTATATCAATGCATAAATCAACCTTTGCAAAGTTTGTGATCCTAGCTACATGCCATTATTTGTATTTGCATGACATTGCGTGTTGTTTATAGTTGTCATGTGTCCATGATATCCATGCAAGAAATGAAGTCTTGTAGAGGAGGACTTATCAAACTGGCCTTCTGAATTTCATTTTGAGATGAAAAAATAGTGGACATTGGTAGAGAGGTTCACATAGGTAGTACGCACAAAGTTTTTAACTCATTTTAGGCCTAGTAGTAGTCTAGTAGATGTTATTTTCTGGTATAGCCATAGTTGTTGACAAATTATCACACTTTAGATTTCATCTCCAAGTGACTCGGGAGTGAGAGTCACATCTCGATGGCTAGTGAAGGAAGGAGGGAGGTTTCTTATAATTACATGGAAGCAATGAAGGAAGGAAATCCCAGGTTGTTCGTTGCTATAGAGACAAAGATCTGTCGCTATCTATGCATCGCAATAGCGACGATCATTAGGGACATTTTCATTTTTTTCCAAAATTTTCAACTATTTTTCCATGAAAATTTTGATTTTAACTTAGTCGTGACAAACTGTTGTGGGACTTTTGAGCCATATGTAGTAGTGATACTTGAGCATAAGAAGGATCCTAATTGCCTAATTGTGGATGAATCCATTAACGATGAGAATTCAATGATATCCCTCAATTCCCAAACAATGGAAATGTTGTAGCTATTCAAGGGCGATACAGTCCTTAAGGTTCCTCGGTCTACCATTTTTGGTTTCCATGCCTGCATTTGAGCTTGATTTTTTGAAATGGATCTTGAATTCTCTCCATTTGTTTAATACTATTGAACTGGCATGTGCAGGGTAAGAATAGAAAGGATACAATTTGCATAGTTGAGGGCCTTGAATTCTATTCAACACTATTGAAATGGCACGTGCAGGGTAAGAAGAGAAAGGATATAGTTTACATAGTTGAGGGCGACGATAGCTATGCAGAGCATGCAATCAGAATGAAAAAATTTGTTACATCAAATATGAGAGTAAGGTTGGGGGATGTGGTGTATGTTCATCAATTCCCATATGTCAAGTATGGGAAGCATGTCCATAGTCTTCCTATGGATGACACTATTGAGGGTCTTACACACGGCCAGTTTGATGCCTACTTGAAACATGAGTACTAGTTTTTAGTGCCTACTTATGTATGTGAATTCCCATGTAACACTAACAGTTTTATTATCATACCACATACAACTAATTGTTTTGTTATCATACCTGCAGCTTACTTCATGGAATCCTATCGCCCTGTGAGAGAAGGGGACCTCTTTCTTATGCAATCGGGGATGCACAGCATAGAATTTAAAATCGTGGAGACAGATCTTGGTGAATATTGTATTGTTTCTCTAGACATTGAAATTTTTTGTGAAGGAGATCCAATACGACGTGAAGATGAATATAAATTGAATGAAATCAGTTATGATGATATTGGTGATCTCTGGAAACAAATGGCATAAATCAGGGAACTAGTTGAACTACCCGTTCGACATCCGCAACTTTTCAAAGCTATTGGTGTGAAGATGCCTAAGGGTGTTTTACTTTATGGTCCTCCTGGTTCAGGAAAAACCCTTATTGACAAGGTAATGGAAAATGAGATTGGATCTTTCTTTTTCTTAATTAATGGTCTTTAAATTATCTAAAAAATGGTTGGATATAGTGAGTGCAATTTCAAACGGGCCTTTAAACAAGCAGAGGACAATGATCCCTCCATCATTTTCATCGATGAGATTGATTACATAGCTTCAAAGAGGGAGAAAAAAATGGTGAAGTAGAGAGACACGTTGTATCTCAACTCTTGACATCGATAGATGGCCTCAAAGCTAGAGCTCATGTGATCGTGATGGGAGAAATAAACAGGCCCAACAACATTGATCCATCGCTTAGAATATTAGGTAGGTTTGATCGAGAAATTGAAATTGGGGTTCCATATGAAGTTGGGTGATTGGAGGTTCTTCGCATTCACACAAAGAACATGAAGCTTGTTGAAGATGTAAACTCATGAATCCTAACATATTCCTTTATTTCTCTTGTGCTTTGTTTATCCACACAACATAACATCACTTTTATTTCCATGCTACAGGTTGCAGACCTTGAACATATTGCCAATAATACACATTGACATGTGGGGACAGACCTTGCAGCTCTTTGCATTCATGTTGTACTACAGTGTATCAGAGAAAAAATGGACGTAATTTATTTGCATGACAACAATTGATGCTGAAATTTTGAATTATATGGTCATTACAAATGAGCACTTGAGGACTGCTTTGGGCACTAGCAACCCCTCTTCCTTCCGTAAGACTATGAGTAGTTATAAACTTGTATATATTATATATAGGAAGATCCTAAGTGAGATTTGTCATTTCCATTTCAATTTCTTTTATCTGAAACATGGTATATATCTCCATTGATGTTAAACATTTAATTTATCAGGTTTCCTAGGTTCCAAATCATTCAAGGGAGGATATTGGGGGTCTTGAAAATGTCAAGAGAAAAATAGAATGTTTCCTCAAAAGGTTTCCTCTTCTATGGACTCTGGTTGTGGTAAGACGTTGCTTTCTAAGGCCATCGCTAATGAGTGCCAGGACAACTTTATCAGTCTGAAAGGGTCGGAGCTCCTCATGATGTGGTTCAAATAAAGTGAAGCCAATGTGCATGATATTTTCAATCAATTGCTACTCAGGAAAGTAACATTTTTATCCCAATCTACCTACATGAGCTAACCTTGATTTCTATATCAAACATTTTCCAAACACAATTCCTAGCTCTAAACCTAGAGAAATTCCTAGCGTGGTTCCTTTTGAAATTTATGGAATTATTAAAGGCGTTATACCCATATCTGTACTTGGCGCTATGTTGGATGTTTCTAGGTGCAATTCTTGGCTCCATACTTGGTGCTATGTTGAAATTTTTTCCTTCCAAAATTCATGGCGCAATTCCAGTCGCTAACCCTGGATTAATATATGGTGCTATGATATTTAGGATGTTTTTTTGGAGGCTATTCTTGGCATTATATGGGATGCTTTTGTGGATGCTAATTGGGACATTAATTGAGATACTAATTGGGATTCTAATTGGGATGATAATTATGATGTGAATTGGGACACTAATTGGGACATTAATTGGGATGCTAATTATTGTCCAAAATAGCACCAACTTTTTAAAAAGAGCGATAATTGGGATGCTAATTGGGACGCTAATTGGGATGCTAATTGGGATGCTAATTGGGATGTTAATTGGGATTCTAATTAGCATCCAAAATAGTGCCAACTTTTAAAAAGAGACACTAATTGGGATGCTAATTGGGATAATAATTGGAATGCTAATTGGGATTCTAATGGGGATGCTAATTGAGATGCTAATTGGGATGTTAATTGGGATACTAATTAGCATCCAAAATAGTGCCAACTTTTTAAAAGGGATGCTAATTGGGACGCTAATAAGGACACTAATTGGGACACTAATTATCATCCAAAATAGCATCAACTTTTAAAAAGAGACTCAAATAACGCCATTAAAAGCGCCATCCCATGGAAAAGCATCCACTTTGTCAAAAAAATGATGAAAAATACACTACAAGTTATAGTGGACGCTAAAAAGGAAGCTAAAAGAGACGCTAATCACAGGGTTTTGTTGTAGTGTAAGGAATATGTGTCATACCTATCTATATTGAATCATGTTATATTGTTGGAAGATTTTTCATGGAAATTCATTGAATGTTATTGAAGTGTATCACTTTTTATGTTTGTATTTTTTTTCTATGATATGGTTCATTGAATAGTTTACATGAAGTAACATGAAGTAGTTAGTTGATACTCATATTATGTGGATGGCTTACATGGATCTTTTGGAAAGAGGTTTACCATGCCATATTTTGAACTTGAGTTCCTGTCATACTAGGAAACTAAATATGATAGGACATTTTTTGGCACTTCATACAATGAATCTGGACTTTAATGTCTATATAACTAGCCTTCCTGAAGGCTGCTTTAGTTATATGCAAAAAATTGACAAGGATTTATATGTGTGAAACTAGAATTTCAAATTTCTGGACAACAGTGGCTACATTATCAAGAATTCCCTTACTATTAGTGCTTCGTTTTCAGAATTGATTGTGCAGCCATGATAGAGGGAAATGTCCACTATCTTCAACTGAAAATATCAAATATTTTTTCCATGGAATTCTTTCTTCAAATGAAACCTATAAGGCTTGGTGCACATAAAGGTCTTCTATTGATCATGAGAGTGTTAGGTTCCCAGATTTAGAATCCTCAAAAATAGAAGTAGAGGCTTTCCATCACGTATTCTCAGATGATGAATCACTCACATGCCACCATTTAGTTCATATTTCTAGTGAATATTATTTAGATGAAAGTGTATGGAAATTACAATTCCACTTGAGAGAGCCAATCCATTTAGAGGACAGTCTTGCAGATATTCAACAAACAAATTTTCTTGGGAATATGAATACAGGGGAAAATGGAATCATAGACATGGACTTCAATGATGCTAATACTTTGGCACAACAATTTTTGCAAGTAGGAGCAAAGGAAATATTTTTTGAGATAACTGAAGGGTTTTATTCTAAGGAAGATGGAATGATGTATATTAGAGATAGGGCAATACTAGGGAATATTAGTGATGTTTCTGGTAATTCATTTGATAATACTGTATCTCTCGATGCGTTTTATGAAGCATCAGAGGCATCCACACTACTCAGGGAAAGTGCAATTAGCAATGGATAAGGGAATTTTGGGGAAGAGTTGAATAGTGAATATTTCATAATGCATGTTGCGGTTTCACCTAGATGAAATGACTCACATGATCCCTCCTCAATTTTTTTTTAGAAAAAATATAGAGATTTCATGATAGCCTCCTTACCTGTTTTAACAGTGCTTGACAATTTACCTATAACTCAGTTGAAGAGAAAGAGCAAAAGGATAGTGTTTGAACAACATTTTGAATCTCTTACATATAATAGGAGAAAGTGAGAGAATCTTTTCAACATTTTAAAAGGGCATGAAATTGGAATAGGATCTAGAATACTTTTTCCTTACAAACAAAAGTGACTAGGAACAAGAAGTGATAATGGAATTTCATTTTCCTGATCTATTTGTGCATCCAAAATGACTTCTTGTGCATGGTCGACCACTTATCCTATTTCCAAATTGAAAGGAAACTCTATTGAAAATTCTATCGATATTAACAAGATGTTTCGTCCTAGACAATTTGAATATCGCTCATTTGATTCTAGTTTGATGGCATTTGGGAATTTGGATGGGGAAGTGGTTGTGATCAACCATGAAAGTGGTAAAATACTCAACCATGTTCATTCAGTTGGATAAACTCATGGTATTCTTGAACTATGTTGGCTCAACAAGGACCCTACAAATGTATGCTGGGTCTTGACATCATACTAGGTTAATTCCTACTGTCAATGAGATAAACTGCACTTATATGAACATGTACAGTAATGAACATTAACATGTTGAACATATTTTTTTCTCTCTAATAATACCTTTTTTTCTTCGTGAAATTAGTGATGACCTTTTAAATCAATTTTTCCTCATTTACATGTAAGGTAGTTTTCTTATTTTCATTCATGGAATTCACTTTCCCTTTGTGATTGTTAAGCACAACTTATTGTTTCCTCTGACAATGGCACATTACAAATGTATGATGTGAACCAAATGCACTCAACTATTCTTCCTTCCAAATATGGTGCAGGAAGCAATAGTGGAAACCCTGCCACTTACACATACGAAGAATTTGAGTAATTAACGCATGTCCATACTAATGCAATAGATAATTATTTCCTTGCTAGTGGATATTCAAAACATGTTTCTCTTTATGATGTGTGCAGTGGAAAAAGGTTACAATTTTTTGAAAATATGCCCCATGAACATATAAATGTGGTAAGATTTTCTCATCATTCCCCATACATGTTTTCCACTTTATCATTTGACCAGGAAATCAAAATGTGGGATTTACGACAAAAGCTTACACATTCTTTATATACCACAACTAGCTTAAGAGGGAACGTGATGGTATTCTTTTCTCATGATGATCATTATATCCTTTCCTTGGCTGTTTATAATGAGGTACATAGATGATTATAATAGCTTAAAAGTATCTCTATGGATTCTCATATGTTTCAAATCAACTTTCACAACTTTAACTTTAAGAATGGTTTTACAGGCAAAACAACATTTAGTTGTGGATGGGAAGCTACAGATGAAATTTGACATTACTCCTCCAGGAAGTGATCATAACTTTACTCGGACATATTACATTAATGGAAGAGATTACATTATTAGTGGGAGTTGTGAGAAAAATGTTCGTATATGTTGTGGTCATACTGGAAGAATACTTAAGGATATTTCCCTTGAGGTATGTATTTTGGTTGTTAGCCTCAAGTAGTTGCTAATATAATTATTTAAAAATGTATTTGCACGTTGACTATTAATTTCCAATAGTTTTTTTGTATTTTCTAGTAGTGTCAAAAATGTTGGATAGTCACAAGGGAAGGATATGCCTATAAAACTATGTAAGGATATATGGTTGTTTGAATACAAAATACCAGTGCCATTTGAAATGAGATTTAGTACGGACCTTCTTGTGTAGCCATATTTTAAAGCATATCTTCTCTACACTTCCCATTAACATGAATAATGATGGTATACAAGAAAAGTGGAGGATGTGTGTTTCCATATCCTTCACTGTTCAAAATTTGAGAACCCAAAGCCTTCCAATGTGGATTTTTGACCCAAAAAGGATCGAAGATAAAAAATAGAAGTACTAGCATCCTAGTGAAAATTTAGCCAATAGAAGTACTTTTGCAATATTGTTATAGTCTCATACACTCTGTAGTGCCTTGCTACCAAATTGTAATGTGCTTCTAGATCATTTTTCCAATCTTTATTAAAGGAGCACAAATATTTCCTAGATGACAAAGTAACCCTACTACAATTGGAACTTGATAACCTATTTACTTGTAATCAACTCCTTAATTCCATTATTGTCACTCCCAACTATCTCACTACCATTCCCTAATATTTATTATTGTTAATAACTTTGTACAACACAATGCTTATTGGATATAAATACATCCATTCCAAATATTCCTTGGACTTCCAACCATTGAACTCTCCCTCTTAAACCTTTCTACTTTTCTATTATTTTGTTTTCCACTTCCCATATGCAGCCAACTTTTCAGTGTAATTTTGTGAGACATAGACCATTTGTGCAATAATTTTGTAATACCTTTACATACTCTGATCCATATGGAGATCAGTGGCCACCCACCTATTCCACTGGCTCAAAACAATTGTCTATTGTGGTAGCTTCCTAGCTATTTTTCTACGATTGTTTGGTCCCAAACTTTTGGAGCTGTTTTGAGGCCCTAAACAACTTTTTTTGGCATCAAATACATATTTCTTATGAGATATAGAGTGCCCAAATTATAGATATTTCCAATGAGCTATTGAGCTCCCAAATTATAGATATTTCCAACGAGCTATTTATATCCCAAATCGGATATCGTATGCAAAAGTTGTGACCCCGACCTCAAAACAACTCCAAAAGGTTTGGACCCGAAAAATCGTAGAAAAATAAATAGGAAACTGCCACAATGTACATTTTTTTTGAGCCAGTGGAATAGGTGGGTGGCAATCGATCTCCATCTATATCAGAGTAGTTAATGGATGTAAATCTTATATATATCTATCCAACGAGCTATCGAGAACCCAAATCGGATATCGTATGCAAAAGCTATGACCCCAGGAAGTTGTATGTTCAACTTACCACCTTGGGTCCGCAAACTTTATGATAACTCATATTCTAGAGTTATGTTTTGGGATTTTGTGGTTCTCGCTCTCATTCTTACTATAAATAGGTTCCTTTGGCCACATTTTGTCTTTAGATTTGCATGGATGAGCATAGCAGCCACATCTCTTCTCAAATATAGCCACCACCATTCTAGCTATTGTATTACAATCTGTTCTATTTTTTCCATTTAATAGGATATGTGTTTATTGTATCTCTATTATATTTGCAATATGGTTGTATTTATGATTCTTTATATGTTATTTCATTTTGTTCTCTCATAAATCCAGATCGGTGGTATCAGAGAAATCTTCTATTTGATTGTTTCTCAGCACATGTCCCTGACGAGGTCTGGGTATAGAGAGTTTGGTCTTGAACTAGTTTCACTTGATCACTCTCATCATCCCAAATGGCCTTCCATGGCGAAAGAAAAGAGAGCTAATAGAGAAGGAGATCCTATCAAATCGTTGCTCGAGGAAGCCCTCGCATGACAGAGGAATGAGATGATGGATAATTTCTCCCAAATCCTTCTATGAATGTCGACAGTGGCAAGTGCATCTTCAATGAGCAACTAATTCGAGGATGCAACTCCCTTCAAGGTACAATTTAACTTTAATATTCATTTATTTGAAGGCCATATCGATGCAGATTTGCTAAATAATTGGTTGAATGTTCTAGAAAGGTATTTCTCTATCCATAATTTCTCCCACATGGAAAAGATCACATTTTCTCTCCTTAAGGTAGTCCCCCATGTCCAAAATTAGTGGGTTACTTATTAGGAGAAAAAATCATCAGACGAGTCTGGAATGTTTGAGAAAAATCCCTCTTGGGGATCCTTTGTAGATGTCGTTGAGGAACAATACTACCCTGTGGGAAAATATGATGACTAGTACACCAAATGCACCATCCTACGTCAAGAGAGGGACAAAACGGTGTCAGAGTACACCAACAATTTTCATACCTTGCGCACAAAGATGGGTATCAAGGACTCCGAGTGACACCTAATTCTGAAATATCATAGTTTTCTACATCAGTACATCCAAAATGAGATGGACTTCCTCAACATATTTTCACTTAAATCCGCCTATTGGTATGCTGTCAAAATCGAGGAGAAATTCTGACAAAAGAACAAGCGAGACTCTGGACTTGCGAATCCACTACAGAAGTAAAGAAAAGGAAACCCTGGCTGGCAGAACACGGGAAAAGTGAATGAGAACTAGTCCCCACCACAAGAAAAGAAGGGGGATGGAAAGACAAAGAAGGACACTGAGAAGTGTTACAAATTTCATAAAATCCCTTCACACAACACTGATGAATGTCGCTCAAGGCAGTCATTGGTGGCTGAGATCAAATCTTCAGAATTAGATCTTGATTCCAATTTTGAACCCAATACCATAGCCATAGTCAATAGGAAGTAGATCATTGATGCAGACCCCACTGCCACTCTTTCTACCACATAGATTGAACTAGAGGATCCTGACGCGTTAGAGGCAAAGGAGAGCCTCTTCCATTTGCAGATGTGGGTGAAGGGAAACCCACTAAAATTTTTTTTTGGTAGTGGCAACCAAAAGAACCTGATCTTAGCAGAAGTCGTCAAGATATTGTAGCTTCCAACAACACCACACCCACAACCCTACAACATCGGTTGGCTAAGTCAAGTACAAGGTATCCACATTACTCAACAATGACTCCTACCATATGGCATCAATCCTTTCAAAGATGATGTACTATGTGATGTGGCCCCACTTGAAGTCTGTGATGTTCTTTAAGGACAGCCATATATTTGGAAGTGTCATGATGTATGTGAGTCACAACCTCACAGTGTCACTGTTACTCTGTGAGGAAAACTCTATCGGATACCAAATACAGTTGCACCTATCAGAGTCTCACAAGTTAGGAATATAAGCTCCTACATCAAAAAATTATGTCTCTTCATAATTGTGTCTGAAGGGGAACATTAGATTACCTCCACACCCTCAGCACAGGGTATCTCTGCTCATCAGACACAGGAAGAAAACATATTCATTGTTTTCTCGTCCATCTGAGTACCTCTACAATTCAATACCACACATTCAAGGTTCGCCTCCAAAAACAAATCATCCACACAACAAATACAACCCTCTCGGGATGTCAAAGAAAAGCAGCCTCTTCACTTCAGTAAATGTCACACCAGGAGATCAACTCAACACACAGTTCAAGATATGATACCAGATTTGACGCAATGGAGACCATTGCTTCCTAAGGAGGGAGGATTGATCTAGATGGATATCGGTGGCCACCCACCTATTCCACTGGCTCAAAATAGTTGTCCATTGTGGCAGTTTCCTAGTTATTTTTCTACGGTTTTTTGGGTCCCAAACTTTCAAAGATTTTTTAAGGCCCTAAACGACATTTTTTTGGCATCGAATGCTTAGGAAAAATTGATTCCATTCCGAACTCAATATTTTTTGTTAATGTATGTAAATCTTGAATATATATTTCCAACGAGCTATCGAGCACCCAAATCAGAGATCATATGCAAAAGTTATGACCCCGGAAAGTTGTCTGTTCAACTTACCACCTTGGGGCCGCAAAATATATGACAGTTCATCTTCTAGGTTTATGTTTTGGAATTTTGGGGTTATCGCTCTCAATATTACTATAAATAGGCCCCTTTGGACTCATTTTTTATTCATCTTTGCACAGATGAGTGTAGCAGTCACATCCCTTCTCAAAGATAGCCACCGCCATTTTAGCTATTGTATTACAGTCTGTTCTATTTTTGCCATTTAATAGAATATGTGTTTATTGTATCTCTTTTATATTTGTATTTATGAAACTGTATATGTTATTTCATTTCGTTCTCACATAAATCCGGATCATACTCTTACTAACTTGCAATATGAATCTACGGTACATGACTTAACCATGATTGTCGCAGTGTATGTCAACATCAAAGTATTGTAAATAAGCCAAGTATTTTGGAATTATTCAGTAACATAGCACCTTGTGGATTGTTTGTCCTACCACAATTTATCAATTAGACAAAAAAATTTAATAATGAAATACTTGAATCTTAATATACAGATGCACACTACAAATGTACTACAAATTAAATTACATGTCCAATGAGAAAACCTATTTATGCAGGATTGGTGCAATGGAAATTTAGTCAAGAATTAAGAAATTAAATTACATTTCGAATTATATTAATGTCCACTAATGACAAAAATAGGTCAATGGGGCTTGAAAATATACCAAGTAATAACATAAAGAAAAAAAGAGTGGCTAAGGCACCACTTCTCTAAAAGGGGAAAAATGGCTTTGTAGAGAATAAAAGCAAGATTGGAGCTGTTGGTCCCCCTTTTGTAACCATTTTTGGGTTCAATACTCCACATATTAACACAAGTTTTGTTACTTTTTAGAGTCTTTTACACCATCCGGCTCACTATTCAAGCCTCAGGTATGAATCAATTTAAGGTTTATATCAATTCTTTTTGTTATCATCATTTTATGGTTTCAATGATTAGATTGGCATGATATGGAGCGCATTCGCTATATTAATTCATGTGTATTTTTGTTTGTAGGTCATATGGTCTTTTAGGAAGGATAACAAGCAGACACACATTCAACTAGATATATGGAGAGCGTATCCATCTTGCTGTCTAGATCCCCAAATAGACCATGCATTGTTGGTAGCATATTTATGAGCGTTAAAAGCACGGGAAAACTGCTAGGAACTGTCATCACCACACACCCACATCTCAGCATTAGTCTTATTATGGAATAACTTCCCATCTCATATCTCTACATGATAGCTTGATGCCGACTCTGATTTGGATTGAAGACATAAGCCACATTGCGCGCCAAGAGGAAACCTGATCTGCGAGAGAAGAGGAGCTGCTAGTTGTTAGTTGTTAATGCACTTATTTGAAATTATGGATGCCTTATAATGAAGAGCAGTCAACCACTAAAGGGTCTAATTGCTCGCCTCCATTGAACGATGTATATATAGACGTTGTCATGCGACTTAGGGACGGCTTCTTGAAGTCTGGAGTCTGAGTTTCAATTTTTATTTGATCAGTTCAATCTAAAAAACTCTGAAACTATGCCCTTTTATTTTAATGAAAATCATATTGCATTGTACATGATCGTGTGTGATTAGAGGGAGCATAACTCTGTTCACTGGGAGGGATCCTCGACAAACAAAGTCTTTAAATATTTGTGTAGGTTTTGTTATTTCTTTCTTCCACAATTAGTATAATTTTGTTTATAAGATGTTTGTTTTGTTTATGTAATCATTCATGTTTCCTGTAGCATAGATTTTAGTTTAATATTATGTTGGACATGTAAGTTCCATTTTATCAGTCAGCGACCGGTTGTGTCTAATATAGTTTTCAAGTTTTTTGGAAAGTCTTTATAATTCCTTGCTTGATTTCTAGATTTAAATTATAGTGAATTTAGTTATGTTTATTCCAGTTTTTATGATGAACTTTCTTAAGAGTATGTTAGTTTGTTAAAGGATATTTTGAATTACAAAATTAGCTTAGATTATATTTTTATGGAATTCAATCATTAAAGTAGGTTTACTTCTTGCTTTTACATTGCAATAGTACACGCATGAGGTAGCTTCCCTTCAATAAAACATTTAAATTTACTGTTTCTTTAAAGTTCTAACATTTTCTTCAAACAGACTGTCATACAGATAGTCTATTCCACTTTTATACAGACCTTCATTTCCACATGTTATACAGTCGCTCATTCAACCCTGTGTGTTTGTTAATTTGTTTTAAAGCCCATCTTTCTAGTTTTCTGATTCTATCTGAATAGTAATGGTTAGATAATGTTTATATTTTCTTTTAAAGACCTTTAGATAATATTGTATAAGAACTCTTGTTAAAACTCATTTCTCCTTCCTCTTTCGTTTGACCTTATGCATAGGAATTATGTTATGTAATGTAACTCATTGCATGGATCTGTAATTGAACCTTTCATTTAAGTTGTTTCTTTGTGTATAAGTTTTAAATTACATGCATTGCTAGATTAAGTGTTTATAACACAATTTGATATTTGAAATTATACAATTGTGAAAAGGATCTATAAGATAGAACTCAAATCATCCTTGTGAGTTTTATGTTTGTTCATAAACTATGTCTATCCTTATATGATACTTTATAAATAGGAGTCACTTGTGTATAAATAATCATGTTTACTATTTCCTATAACTAGACATTTCCCAGTTTGCACATTTTTGTAGAAATCAAACTAGACTTAATTCCCTTTAGCTTTTATACTTCTTTTGAGAGTTATTTTGATACCCCTCCTGCCCCAGTTCCTATTACAGTAAATGCCTACCCTCATAATAATCGAGGAGAGTGGAATTAAAATGATTTAGTTAGTGCATGTACAGTTTCTATTTGTCCATTGTAAATCCTTTTTTAATATAGTCATTTTCTCAAGTAAAAATCAATCTCTCTAGATAGAATAATTTATTGTCATAACATTGTTTATATCCAGACATTTATAAATAGTTTGATGTTACCTTTGTTTTTATTAACTTAATAAGATACCTAGATGTTCAACTTAAATTCTTTTGATCTTTGGCTTATTAAATTATTACCACAACACTCTCTACCTTCACATATATTAGGTAGAAACTCTAATCCTACTAACCCGAGTTGATAAATAAATGATAGGTAAATTATTCAAGACAGTATTTTTCCCAACAAGAGCCATGAAGGATAAACCCTTTATATTAAACTACAAACTTGAAGAGGAAAACAAAGAGAGAAGGAAATACCATAGCAGAGAAAGAAAGTATCCCAAACCGCAAAGGAAGAGATGAAAAACAAAGCAGTCTCTAGTCAGTGTTTGAACTAGAAGGGAACTAGGGATTTTTTTTGACATCTTGCTCAACTTTTTTGCAAATATCAATGTCATGGAATGGCATATGAGAAAGGTGGAACTTGAATATATAAATTCCCCCAATTCTTGTTTCAATGGGAGGAATTTCTCTCTGTCAGGTGAGCACTTCCTCCTCACCCTCATGGTCAGTTGAGGAGTTGGGGTAAGGAAGACAATCAAGAACTTTACATAGAAGCTCTTGGTTGTACATTTCAAGTGAGATTCCATATGATTGGTATATACACTTAATTATAAGGAAAGTGGTCTTGGTTCAAGTCGTCTCATTAATTTTGAACATGTTTGGATTTGAATGTTAGGAAATTCACACATTACAAGTTTTTCTTTGTTATGTATGTAAAAGCACGTGGTAGGTGGTTTGGTAGAGATTTTTGTATTGAAAGAAATAGGCCAATGTTCCATTCCCCTTGGATATATTTTTAAGATATTTGGAAAAAAGTGTTTAACCTTTTCTCATTTCAAGAATTTCAAAATATGGAGGAATAATCATGTTTTTCCAATTTAATTGAATTTTGAGAGGTTTGTGTCTTTGGCAGTGGTGCTCTGAATTTAAATCCATCAGTTACGTAGTGGATTTAGTTCAAGGATATTTCCAATGAATGCTTGGACACCTTGTATATTTTCCTCACAGATGATCTTCATGAAGAAGTTTTGTCCTTGCAGAAAAATCAAGTCAATATGCGGGATTTTATTGATCAATTACAAGTTGCTTATTTTGGTCTTATCAATTGGAATTTTTTTATTAAAGAGAATGATCTTTGACTTCATGTTTCTATCAATTCCTCCGAGGACCTTGTTTCTAAGTGTCATACTTCCACAAGAACCTATAAAATTCATAGGGGACACCAAAAGAGTGGCCATAGGAAAGGAAACCTCTAATTCCAAATGATTCACAGACCATCTCTCATGATACGATCCATCTTGGAACATCCAAGGCCTGGACATAAACCATGTACCCCAAATATCATGAAGAACCCTGAAACATGGTGTAAAAATTTTGGAGTAAACCAAAAATATGCCATTCCATCTTTATGAGGAAAGTGTTTACACCAACACTTATTGACTCCCTCTGCAACTCAATGAAAATTGCCATATTCAAATCATCACTAGATATCTTGTTGTAATAGTCTAAAGTATTTTGTAATATAATATTATGCTCATGTTTGATTATGCATCTATGTTTCAACCATATCTAGGATTTCATCATTTAGGGATCTAGCTCACTTCTTAACAGTTTGATGGTCATTGGTGTTGTCAAATTTAATTATTTCTAATTGTACATAATGAGATAAATCAATTAACTAAATGTGCCATTATGCTTAAACAACACAAGATCCTTGCATAAATTTAGCATTGTTGAATTGATCACTTGTACACTAAAAAATGACAGAGGCACTCACAAGGGATCACCTCCTCCCTCTCCCATTATCAAATTTCTTAAAGACATCTAACATGAGTAATTAGCCAGTCATTTAACTATCTACTAACTAAAAAGAAATTGACTAGTATTTCCACAATAACCTGGATACTGCTAGTGAATCTAACAATTTACTACTCTGGCTTTATCACTTTAACTATAGGTGGAAGACAATTCAAGACATATCTTTACAGGATTGGTGCAATGGAAATTCAATCAAGAATTAAGAAATTAAATTACATTTCAAATTATATTAATGTCCACTAATGACAAAAATAGGTCAATGCAGCTTGAAAATACATCAAGTAATAACATAAAGAAAAAAAGAATGGCTAAGGCACCGCTTCTTTGAAAGGGGAAAAGGGGCTTTGTAGAGAATAAAAGCAAGATTGGAGCCATGATGGATAAACCATTTATATTAAACTACAACCTCGAAGAGGAAAACAAAGAGAGAAAGGAATTCCATAGTAGAGAAAGTAAGTCAACCAAACCAAAAAGGAAGAGATGAAAAACAAGCAGTCTCTAGTTAGTGTTTAAACTAGAAGGGAACTAGGGAACTTTTTTGACATCTTCCTCAATTTTTTTGCAAATAACAATGTCATTGAATGACATATGAGCAAGGTGGAAATTGAATCTATAAACTCCCCTGATTCTTGTTTCATTGGGGGCTGAATAATGTTTAATGGTGAACCATTGAAATTGACGTAGACATCGAATTTTTTTTTGCATTTGGTTTTTCATCCGAACAACCTTTGTTGTAAATAACAGTTCTCTAACGGAAAATTATTATTCGGCTGAACAATTATTCAGCCGAATAATTGTTCTATCGAATAACCTTTAAGACCTGAAACCTGCACAGTTTTCAGGTTTCTCCATTTTCAAAAGGTAAAATGGATGTCTTACACTACAAATCAACTGTCGGACTTGATACCATTAGTTTCATCATTGAATCTACTATCCGTAGGTATAGATTTTGTTGTGTATAGGTGAGATCCGATATTTTTTTATTTTTTTGTTTCTTAACATGTGTCGAGTTTCGTTTCATCTCTTTCAAAATGCGGTGAAATGAAAAATATATAAATTCAAAAATACACCATCAAAAAAATTGAAACAAATATGGTGTTGTTAATTGGAGTGTCTACTTCAAAAGGGTATTCGTAGATTTTAAAGTTTTAAAGTCAATTGAGAGAAAAATGGCGCAACCAAAAACATGTTAAAAATCGACAAGGTTTCCCCATTGACCAAATTCAAAAAAATATTATAATTAATATATAGATTTGTTGGTTACAAACTTATAGTCATCCTCTATTATATTGTGTTTATATTGTCGTAGCATATTTTGTTTTTGTAAAACACAAGTTTAACAATGATTTTAGGGGCGCAACCAAACATGACTAGTTTTTAGTCCTTTCATTTTATAAGGACACACTGTGAAACATTTGCCAAAAATACATATCAAAGCTCAATAAAAAAAAATTGAAAAAATTATGAATAGAAAGCTAACATTATTCCATGAAAGTTTTTTTTTGACTTAAAAGTGAAATTCTAAACAAAAATATCACTTTTGTTCGCCCAAATTTGAAAAACATGAAAAAAATAGTTTTATTTTCTCATAAGACCCCCCAAAATAGACACCCATCTTCATGGATTGACCATGGGAGGAATTGCTCTCTATCAGGTGAGGAGTTCCTCCTCACCCTCATGTTCAGTTGAGGAGATGAGGTAAAGAAGACATTCAAAAACTTTTCATAGAATCTCTTGGTTGTACATGTCAACTGAGATTCCAAATGATTGTACGTAAAATTTCATATCCCATTCAGAATTGAGTAGACTTAATAGTTTTTTGGATTTGATGGTTGGAAGGATTGAATCAATTCCACTAGATTCTATCATGTACGAGGGTAGGAGATTGGCATTAGTAAATACCACCAAGCTATAGGATTTTGCATCATGTAATCATCTATGAGAGTTAGTATATATTATAAACATGGGATTCCTTCTTAAGTGTCATTTATGTGTATCATTCTTATTTTCTTGCAAGATATTGTGTATTATATATATAGTATTTTTTATATATCGGGTTTCCTTGGAAATACCCATTTTGGGGGGATCACATTTCCAGACGTTCTCGTTTCGGAAACTTGGAAAAGTTTCCAAGATTCATGCACCTTAGATTTAAGTATATATGTCAAGACAAGTACTTTCAAGTGGAATCCAAAAGATTGGTATATACTATTGGTTGTACATGTCGAACTGTTTTGTTGTCAACATAAATCTTTTGTGAATGCTCATTTTGACCCTATCATTGGTCAAAATGACGATTATAGTTGGTATGTCTGTAAGGCATATGTGTTTTTTATTTTTCTTCATTTTTAACTGCGGTGAGGACTTCCTTCACTTCCTCGACTTGAATTTGTTTTTCGGAGAGTCTAGATGCTTCTCTCTGGATTTTCACTATTTTGTTCTCTCGTAGTTTGTTTTCACTTTGAATCTTCTCGAACCTTTCATATTCCTACTTTTTGTCCTTTTTTAACTTCTCAATTTCTTTCTCTAGTTCTTGATTAATATTTAGAAGGCATTGATTTTCTTCTTGTTTTTCTAGGACGTTTCCTTCAATGTCTTCATTTGATTTGTCTACGTTATTGGTACTCTTCAACTTCTTCATCTTCGTAACTAATATATTATTATGATTTTCTTAATTGGTATATTTCTTCAATATTACTTTTTAATGTGTTATAGAATTTCGTAATTTCCAACTTGTGCCCTTTTTTTAAGTCTTCCTTTTTCTAATGGAGTTCCTCAAATTGTTGCCAAAGGAGACACTTCTCTGCTTCTTGGCATCTTAGTTTTGTCTGAATTTGCGTGATTTTTTCATCTTTTTCCTTGATGATTTTGTTTAATCATTTTATTTCTTCGTTATTCTTGACTGCATCTTTCATGATTTTTTGGTTTTGTAGATTTTGATTGGTATTTTTTTGACTCATTAATTCCTTAGAAATATCTAGCTTCGCCATGTCAAATACTTTGTGAATTACTGCTTGTAGTTGGGACTGCAATTCTGATTTATACTTTGCCATAATTCCTAAATTTTGGTGTTCTTTGATGATAGTTGGTTTTCCTTTTGATTGACTTCTTTTCTTTTTCGATTTTGTCTTGTTTTTATTTACTCTTGTAATTTAATAATTGTACTTAATACAATTATTAACTAATTATTATTATAATAATAATATTTTCCTTTTTCTTTTTGAAGGTTGATAAAGACTTCTTGTAGATTGGGTGGTTGGAAGGAATGATTGTTACCTCCTCCACCTAAGCTCAAATCTCACTTGCTTCTTAGTAGCAATTATTATGTACTTTTAGTTTTTTTTTTCCTTAAGTTTTGTAAAATTCTAGTGGATTGGATGGTTGGGAGGAATGAGTGTTACCTTTCCCACCTAAGTTCAAATCTCACTTGCTTATTAGTAGCAATTATTATGTACTTTTAGATTTTTTTCCCTTTCAATTTTCTATAATGGTGTAGATTGGGTGGCTAGGAGGAATGGGTGTTACCTTCCCCACCTAAGTTTAAATCTCACTTTTTTGTTTTTTCATTGTATAATAAACCCAAACCCACTTATTAAGAAACCATGTGTGGTTTCACTTTTGTCCTTTCTTTGTTTGTTTTACTTTTACCTTTTTTTTCTTAAAGGACAATGTCCTATTTTTTAGGGAAACCCTAGAAATCCAAATCGTAACTTTGCTCTGATACCACTGTAACATCCATAGTTGGATATTCTCAATTAACTCGGAATGAACCCGTAATTTCTGAAATAACCCACATAGCCGTAGATAATAAAATATGAATAAATTGATAGATAAGTCTTGAATTACAATTGAGGGCCCGTTATTTATATTTTGGAGGAACACCCTTTCATTAAGAGTCATGTCTTTTCATAAATACATTATTAATTATTATTATTTATTTTATATTCATGTGTTGATGTTTATTATTATTATTATTATTATTATTTTATTATTGTTTGTTGTTGTTATTATTTAAGTTTTTTACAGAGACATGCATTTAGTTGCAAACGATAGTATCCTCTTTGAGGATGGTCTTGCAGATGATAGTACGTTCATATGGAGAGTGATCCTACATTAATTTGTAGGATAGTCCTGCGGACAATAACACTCTCTTATTGAGAGTGGTCCTAGCACTTATTGGCTAAGGATGGTCTCGCGAACGATAGTACTATCATATGTTGAGTGGTCCCACATTCAATTGCATATGACAATATCCTCTTTTAAGATGGTCTTCCAGACAAGAACACTCTCTTGTTGAGAGTGGTCCTAGCATTTATCGATTGACGATGGTTATGTGGATGATAGTACTCTCATATGTTGAGTGGTCCTCCATTCAATTGTAGACGAGATCTGCATTCAGTTGCAGACAAAAATATCCTCTTTGAGGATGGCCCTATGGACAAGAACTTATCGGCTAAGGATGGTCTGTGGACGATAGAAATATCTTATGGAGAGTGGTCCTATATTCACTTGCAGACTAGTTCTTGCATTCAGTTGTAGATGATGATGTTCTAGAATTTAATTATGTTATGGGTGATTTAGTTCAGTATTTGTATATTGATAGTGCAGGTGACGCTCGAGATGATGGCAGAGATGTTGATGCTTGAGATGATGGCATAGATAATTCTTGAGATGATGCCATAGATTATGTTCGAGATGATTCCAAAGATGATGATTCTTGAGATGATGCCATATATGATGATGTTTGATATGATGCTAGAGATGATGATGCTCAATATGATGCCAGAGATGATGATGCTCGATATAGAGGCAGAGATGACAATCAAGGCGATTTCAGAGATGATGATGATCGATATGATTCCAGAGATGATTATCAACATGATACCAAATACCCATGATGATGATGTTCCATGGATTATGATGATGTTGATGTTGTTGTGAAAACTTCCTATGGCATATAGATTCACCAGTTAATTGTACAAATGTATTGTTGTATAATACTTTGCTTGTTAAGAGGGAGTTTTAAAGAAATGTAACTCTGAAAGATATTCCATGTTGTAGTATTATTGTTATTACCCCTTCTAGAGATGTTATTCCTCTGATTATGGATGTCATTAATGTATTTGGTCATGTAAATTCTTGAGGTAAAACCTCCATTGTAAGTTGGTTCAGTAGTACCTACAAAAGAATTATTGAAATGTATTTTTTAGTCTTTCAAGGCAAGTTGGCCCTGGAAGAAAGGAGAAGTTGTCCCAGTTGGGTTATTAGGACTCTCAGTTGATTAGTATAAATAGGAGAGGATCCTGCCTAATTTGCACGAGAATAACACTCAAGAAGTTGTGGTTTAGAGAGAAGGAGCAGTCCATCTAGGAGAGAGGAAGCAGTCTAGTATTATTCCTGGGATCTTATAAGTCTTATTCTTTGGTTCTAACACTATAGTTGGTTGAATTCTATGTCAAGGAAGTTTTTATGGGTTTTCTTCCCCATGATGGTTTCGAAGGATAAATCTATGTGTTCTTTTATGTGGGTGTGATTGTCTTTCTTTCAATGATCCTTTTGTATATGGATATGATGTTATGATGATAAATTCTTTTATATCTTGTATAACCATTAAAAACTTAACACTAATACATGGTGCTACTGCTAATATGGTAGGGTTTCATAACCTATGTTAGCCCTGGTATTGATGTAACATTTTTAATTACATAATTAAAATTTGGTTATGACTATAAACATCAACTTGATCTCTAGATAAATAATTACTTTTAGGAGCTAATACATATTGGTACTTCTAATATGGTATGGTGTCATAGGTGTTATGGTTCTAAGTGTCATTAATGCATAATAACTTCTACTTAGTACAATATTTTTCGTTGTCCTTTGGTCCCTCATTCTCGTTAGTCATTAAGAAGGTTATTGGCCTTCCTATGAGACCTCCCCTTGTGTTTGGTCCTCCTCAATATTGAATAGTGATATGAAACTTAGATAAACTAATCCATCAATTTGCTTTGAATAATTGTTAACCATGTCAATGGAGTAACGTTGTTTATTTATGGATTTCTAAATGAATATTCAATGCTACTCGCTCTTATTACCATTTTCATTGGGTTCTCTATTTATTTACATAAGAAACTACCCACCCGAAAATGTATTCTAAATAAGTAATGGATTAAAATTTAATTAAGACCTAAAATCCTAATTCCACTGGAAATATTTCTTGACTGCATAAGAAATGAGGTGGGGTAAACTGGTGTGGTTGATTTGATTTGTTCGTAGAACAATGTGGGCTTAACCCACTATGTTTAATTTTTCATTAGTGAGTAACAATAAAAAAATTACTTCCTTTTTTTCCCATTTCAAGTTACCCAAAATATGTGATCAACCTAGGCAAATTTCCCTACTTGACCAAACTCGTGAACTATGGAAGCTATGATTTTCAATAGAACATGTCCCTTCTTGAGAAAACCTAACAAAATAACCCTATGAACCCTATTTTGGATCTCGTACATAAAAAATAACTAGTGAAATCATATCAAATGTGATTTAGGATCAAACGAAATTGGATTGCACAGAAATTTTAGAACAAAGATGATGGTGGTCCACTGGTAAGATAAGTTTTAGTTTTTTTGCACAAGGGTATATATATATATATATATATATATACATATATATATATATATATCAAATATGTTTTTTTAGATGTTGTTGTATTTCAGTTTGGGATTATGAGCACTTTTATCCATTTTTCTTGATGTTTAACAAATGTAATTGTTTAAAATCCATATTTTTTTTATTTAATATTTTTTGTATATAGTTTATTATATTTATTTTCTTGTTTCCACTGTGTTTTTTTTTGTTTATAGCTAGGCTATTAGATTTATTTACCAAATGTTGTATAAGTATAGTAATCAACTTTACCCTTAACTTTTTGATGCAGAGATTTTATAGGACTAAGAAGGATCAATTTTGTTTGTATGCAACACCATAACCCTTGTTGCAAGGAGAAAAAAATAAAAGGTTCTTACTAAAGGTTAGTGTAGACCTTATATTATGCTTAATGAGATATATTATCCTTTTCACTATTGATTTCCAATTCAGAGACTCAATTGTAACCCATATACCCCATTGGGAATATTGTCATGATGAAAATTATAACTTTTTATAAATTTAATCATGTTCATTATAGACACTAATCCTTTCCACATAAAGAATGGAAGTTGTTTCCTCCAGAATTTGTAGAGGAAGCGTTATGTATACTTGCTGAAGAGGATTCTAGATGAGGAAAATATGAGAAATGAAGCAACAATTATCTATGCAATGATGAAAGTCGCGACAACTATCTAGAATCGCTAAAAGTGATTTTGGAGTGATGATGAAGTAGAGTCTATCGGTAATGATGTTCATGTCCAACTTAATAAGAGGGAAACACTTGATCAAATTCAGGGTCTTTCATCTAGCTAGCATGTTAGGGGCAATGTTCCTGATTTTGATATAGTTTCTCTATTTAGAAGAGAAAATGGATTACAAAAGATCATTATCTACAAAATTATTGATGAGTGCCATATAGGAAATGTAGAGTTGACATGCTTGGGCCATTATGGTAATGATCTAATTCTTTACAATGTTAAGACCAATGGCACATGAACACATAGTATGGAATATGATTTACATAATCAAATGGTGTATGCAGATGAAAATGGAAAGATTATTATAAACCACCCTTCTTTTTTTCAAATAAATTCACAATTATGTTCAAGTGATTCATATGAATATTACAAAAAACATTCCACTGTGTAGTCATCAAGTGAGGGTTATACATGGGATCTAATTCAGACATGAATTCCTTATTGGGAGATGGTCATTTCACCAGGATTAAAAGAAAGAAAGAAATTCAAATGTATGGGATTATTGTGCACAACACCAATCCATTTGATTTTACCATAAAGGAAGGAATGTATGTCTGTATTTATTATAAAAAAAATCACGGTATGTTTGAGGAAGAGTCATTGAAAATTCCATATCCTATGGAAGCATTGAAATGTTTAGTAAAGGTTTATGCTAGTGGAACATTATGTTGGGTAAGAATGTTTGCAATTAATGTGGTTGTTTTTCGTAGAGGCCACCATATTCCCCAAGGTGTGGATTTTCATCCACATGAGGTGTTTTATACAAAATGAGGTTTATTGATGCCGACTAAAATCATTGATGGTGAGTATACTTTGGTATCTTTTAATATATACTTTTCAATTCATATCACAAAAACTTATTTACGGTATATTATGTTATATTTATTTTTATTATAGGTATGTTTTCGTATTCATTATTGTGATCTCTATTAAAATATGGGGAACAAGAACTCAAAAGTAAGAATCGTTCTTTTGTCGTTTCTATGAAAGATGTCAATAACATCACTTTCCAACTTCTTTCAAGAAAAGGTGATGATGAAGTTATGAATACTAGATTTGCTTCCTATACTAAATATGGAACAAACAATGTGTTAGGATTAATTAATCCTCCTTTGTCCAATATAGTCTATTTGGTCATATTGCCTAACCTAGGGACTCATTATTACTGTACTAGAGTGTGGGGAACACATATAGAAGTTATCTTCCACTTATTGAATTTGTATCCATGAGTTAATGTGCCTCTGAGACCAATCACTACATTATAGGGTTCCACTCTAAGTGCCACCAATAACCTCCATCTATTTGTCATGGTTGGTAATCATTTATGTTGAGTTAATCTCTAGTCACAATCAGTTAGATCACTTTCAGTTAGCCTACTGCTAGTTTTGCATGCATTCAAGGAGAGTGGTGCTTTTTTTCAACCTACCGCATCAGTTGACTGATTGTAGACTAATATAGACATCAGGAATTAGACTAGTGAGCTCCGACAGTGATTTAGAGACACCTAGTGAGTTATGCAGTCATCTTTAGTTAGCTAGTTAGTTAGCTTGAGCTGGTAGATTCAAATCCTATCCACATGATTCAAATTCTATTTATTGTATAATCATTGTATTATTGATTAATGAATGAAGATTAATGTTATTATTATCTGATAAATTCTTGTCTGATTTATCTGAAATTTGTGGCTTAAATTTCCTATTCAGTGTACATTCTCTTTGATTATTCCACTCCATAATTCCCTTCATATAACTTTCATGTTTTCTTGTAGATCATTGTTTCAAAAATTTAACATTGTATTATAGCCTTGTTCAAGCTAGAATCAAGTCTTGTTTGATCTCCATTGTGCGCCAGAAGCAACCAAGTTTCCACATAAATCATTGCAATCTTTGCCTTGCTAACTTTGGATTTGTCCAGAGAAGTCTCTGCATGTGTGATGGACTCTGACAAAGTGCACATGTCGAGGTGGAAAGGATTATATTGACATATGACTGTCAATTGAATTGGTTTTTCAATTTTATTTGCATCTATCTACGTAGCTTCTTCAGGAATTGACTGATCAACATACAAAAAGATGGATTCTTCATCTCTCGTACCCTGAATCCTTACACCCTTTAAATACTCTAATTGGAGGGAAGATATGCATGTATCCTTGCACAAGATTGATCTATTTAGGATGACAATGGGTAGATAAACTGAGCCCCAATAGTATCTTGAAAATAATAAGTTTTTGAATCAATTTGATGAATCCTTCAGCTTCATGTGCACTCAAATCTCCGGGTATCTTTTGTTCCATCTTGAGGGACTAAGGACTCCAAAGGAATATTTGGAAAATATTGAATATTTGTTTGGAAAAAAGGATGATCTTTGAGGGCATACTATGGAGAATGAGCTCATTGCACTACAACCCAATAGTTTCAAAATTATTCAACAATTCTTTACAAAATACAAGTCACTAGTATTGCAATGCAAAAAATGTGGCTTAGAGAGGAAAGATGAGAAACTTGTGATGTTAGTGATGAGAAGTCTTGGCTTAGAGTAATCAGTCTTTGTGTCTACATTCCACTCCGGAAGAGATTCCATCCCTAATTGTAATATGATTTATCTAGATGATTTTGTTGAGTCCTTAATACAAGAGAAAGATAAATTGGTTCAAATGGGAGTGATTCATACCTTGAAGAATCAAGCACTCTTAGTGCCAAAGTCAAAAAATACACAAGAAAGAGGGAAGCACAAAGAGAAGGAGACCAAAATCATTGATTTGAAGCCAAAGGATAATTTGAAATATTTCGATGGAGCTTAGGGCTCCAAGAAAAAGAAGAAATTTGAGAATACTAAATGTCCCTAGTGTATGAGAGAATTTCATCTAGAGAGTTAGTGCATGAAGAATACCATCAACTAGCTGTCAACACTACTTGAACAGAAAAATATTTCCCTTCCACAAGGGTAAAAGAAACCTGATGCTGGACAACCGGCAGAAGATCATGGAGGGTGCCATGCCTTGAAGGCATGCTTCACTCACTCGAAAGCTTATTTGACAGATATTGAGGCATACAACCACATGGTTTCCACCATATAATCCTTCAACACTCTGAATCTCATAGAAGTACCTAGCATTCATATGGGATATGACTCTTAAATCCCAACTGTTGGGAGAGGTTCTATTAAAATATAGCATGGTGAGTTCAAGAATGTACTCTATGTTCCCTCTCTTGTAACAAATTGGTTGTCTATTTATCATATGAATCATACAGGCTCTCCCAAGAGAGTTACATTTGACTCTGACATAGTAGAGATCATTGAATAATCTACTGGAAATCTCATAGTGAAAGGGATTTCTAATCATTCCTACAAGGCATATGAGTTCTCCCATTTCTTGTCTACTTCACATCCAACAACTTTATTGACTCATGCCAATAACACAAGCAAGCTATGGCATGAGCAATTTTGGCATCTCAATTTCAAATCTCTCTAGCAACTTCACAATGAAAAAATGGTTGAGGGCTTACCACTCATCCAAACATTAGATGGAGTATGTCCTGGTTTCTTGGTAGGTAAGCATCCAGAGAAGAGATATGAAATTGGGAAGGGAGCTAGAGCTGCCTCTACACTTGAGCCGATACACAGTGACATCTCAAGACTGATTCCTACAACATCAACCAATGGATCCAGGTATTTTCTTACTTTTAATGATGATTTTTCAAGGTTTTACTGGGTATATTTTATGAAGCAGAAATTAGTGGTATTTGAAACTTTTAATGTTTTCAAAGCCTTGGTTGAAAATAGCTTCAGAAAGAAGATCAAGTCCATTAGGTCGGATAATGTAGGTGAGTATGTTAATTAAGAGATATTTCCATCTATTATGTGAATCAGAGGGGATTCCATTGGAACGCTTAGTTCCATAGAAACCACTGTAGAATGGTGTGGCTGAGAGGAAAAATAGATCATTAAAGGATATGGAAACATGTCTTCTCCAAGTAAATATTATTCCTCCTTCTCTTTGGGAAAAAGCTGTAAACTATTCTTCATACATTCAGAATAGAGTGCCTCACAAATTATTGATTGGGGCCACTCCTTTCGAAACATTATTGGGGCATAATCCTAATGTCTCTCACTTGATATTTTTTGGTTCCAAATCTTGGGCCACAATTCCTATAGATAAGATAAAGGCCTTCCAATCCCATAGTAGAGAATACACACTTATGGGATATGTTGAGGATGAAAAAGCATATAAATTGATGGAACTTACTACTAGGAAGTGCTTCATAGAGCGAAGTGCTTAGTTTTAAGAATATCAGTTGCTTGATCCCCCACAATCCGAAGCAAAAGAAGGTATAAGAACTCTTCCATTTCCATTTGATGATGATAATTTATCTCATGTTTCAGATTCGGATGATGAGGGACAAGATCAACATGATCTTGGCATTGATCCTGTACCACATGAGAATCTAGATCCAAATCTATCTCCCATTCCAAATCAATGGCCTAAGCCTAATGGGCCCAAAATATCATTGAAGCAGTTGGGAAGGGCATTGGAAATTCAGATGACAGAAGAAGAACAGGGTCCCAGTATCAGAATGAACATGTTTCACTCTCTCATACATATTCTCTATCTACAGAGTGGTGCAACAAACTTCCATATTAAATGCTACTTGACGATAGCAAATGATCAATTTCGCCCACTGAAGAACAAAATTGATCATTCCATCCCTCCTCCATAAAGAAGAAACACAAGCAACATTCATTAGATTGGAATAAAATTGAGAGGTCCAAATGCATTCATTAGATCGAAAGAAAATTGAGATAAGAACCAAAGATACGGCATTTCTTTTGTAAAGTGTTGCATATTACAACAAAAGTTTTGCAATATTTTTCCTAAAGAGGAAAATGTTCTCCTAAGTATAGCTTGCTTCTTGATTCACTACTTATTTTTTAGGGGGTGGGGGCGGTTCCCATGAGATTTTACCCATTTTCCTTAGTTTATTAAGCAATATTTCATTTCATTTAGATTGTACGGGTGAATTTTGACCTAGTTGTCAGTGACCAAGTTGTCCAAAGTTAGGATTAATGGCGGGTGTTAGGATTAATTAATCCTCCTTTGTCCAATATATTTTATTTAGTCATATGGAATAACTTAGGGAGTTATTATTATTGTACTAGAGTGTAGGGATCACATATAGATTTTATCTGACAGTTATTGCATGTGCATGCATGAGTTAATGTGACTCTGAGACCAGTCCCTACATTATAAAATCCCACTCTAAATGCCACCAACATCCTCCATCAGTTGGTCATGGTTGGTGAGTAGTTATGTTGAGTAAACCTCCAGTCACAATTAGTTAGATCACTTTCAATTAGCCTAGCGCTATTTTTGAATGCATGCAGGGAGAGTGGCACCTTTTTTCCACCTACCTCATCAGTTAATTGATTGTATACTACTTTAGACATATGGTGTTAGAGTAGTGAGCTTTGACAATGATTTAGACACACCTAGTTAGTTGTTCAGTCAACTTTAGTTAGATATTCAGACAGCTTGAGCTGGTAGATTCGAATCCTATACACATGATTCGAATTCTATTTATTGTATAATCATTGTATTATTTATTAATGAACAAATATTAACATTGTGATTATTTGATCAATTCTTGTCTGATTTATCTAAAATTTGTGGCATGAATTTCTTGTTTAGTGTACATTCTCTTTGATTATTCCACTACATAATTACCTTCCTACAACTTTCATATTTTCCTGTAGATCAATGGTTTCACAAATTTAACACAATTGATTATCATCATATCTTGCTTTAGTGTAACCACAAAAAATACGTCACATTATTCATGTTTATTCCTACAAAGTCTATAACCACACAAGGTCTCAGAACATATTACACAATGAATCTTATGTGGAAATTCCTTGTTAATATTAAAGTTTCATGGTTACTTTTGAACTTATTGCAATGCATTTTGTACATCCTAGGATTGTGAAGAAGAACAATTCACTACACTTCACCATAGAAGGATACACAAATCTTAAGGAGGTTTTTTTCTATACATGGCCAACCTTAACTAATAGATATAAACCATCTTCAGGATCAAGTGGTGATAGTCAACATCCTAGTAAACAAAGAGTGGGACTAACATTTAGATTTTTCTATTTATATAATTGCCAATAGCTTCAAGTGCAGGTGCACTTTTCATGGGAGTCATACCAATGGGATCCTATCCATTGATGTTATAGATTGCGGAGGAGGATTAGTGCATTCCATATGGATATGTAAACATTATAGATGTCATAAATATTTGTATGGTAAATTATTTATGATAGATCTGTGGTGTAATATCTATGGTCAAATATGTTATTTAATATGTATGAATATTTTATTTGTTACATATTGTCATTTTTGTCATGACATATTAATTTTTTGTTTTCTTTTCCAAGGAAAAAAATATTTATATTTTATATTTCAAGGTTTGGAATCAAAATATACATTTGTTACTTGATGGCTAAGAGTTGTCTAAGAGGAAGCTAAATGAGGGTTTGTGTTTATCCACTACGGAGAGGATATGAGCATGTATGGGATTAAATCCTCTAATTCCAAGTGTCATATTAAGAACCCATGTGCCATAAATGGTAGGAAACTACCCAAGTGGACTTTCTTATTGGTCTTTAATTAGAACTACTATAAGAAGATTATTGAGAAATCAACTCATGAATTTAATGGAGCATGGGATGAACCCAAAAATTTGTATGGTCAATTATGGGATCACTTTTTGGTAACCATAAGTTTATTTCCTTTATTTGGATTCATTTGCTTTCATTCCCATCCCATTCTTGAGCAATCAAATTTTAATTTGTAGTGTGGTATGCATTCCTATCAGTGAGAGGAACAAAAATAGTAACCAGAGAAAAAACCACATCTTAGAGTGTCAAAAACACCTAGAAATTCATGGCGGTTGTAAAATCCAATGGGGGTTCCATAGACATAAACCCTGGGAAAATTTGAGAGTATTAAAGACCCAAAAATTTGTTAGGAAGCCTAGATTTGGAAGCTTGCAAGTTATATGTCATGGTTGAGAATTAGTGTGGTTAGGAATTAGAAAATCGAAGATAAATTTGAAGTTAAAGAGACCATAAGTTTGAATGGATTGATAAACACAATGAATCCAAGAAATATCTGAAGGTTTATCAGCTTGGACCTTCTTATGCCCACATTGAATAACACTGGATGGAAGGGGTG